>OU342745.1:138342527-138589139 GCA_910589775.1 Avena eriantha
GTTCTAGAGATCCTGGGTACTATATTAATTATCCTTCCAGATCTCCAGATTTGTTCACTTTCCTTGCCTCACCTGTTACACGAATTCCATCAATGTCCAAGAGTGATACAGATCATTCATATGGGCAATTCTGTTTGATTCCAAGTGCTGCTAGATCAGGAATGACATTCTTTCGTAGAAATTTATTCAATGCTTGCAAGGTTTCATATCATGGTGTTACTGCTAATACAACATCTGGAATATTTTTGCATGTCTGTATTCATCAAAATGGTCAATGGGAGATGCATATTTCTGACCCAATTCATGTGCCAACACCAACCACTTACCTTAGTCAGCCTGAAGGAATCCTAATAGGCAAAGACCTGTTTATGGCGTATGTTGTAGGCCTTCTTCTGTGTTACAACATATTCACACATTTAACTTTTGTGATACAATTCCCTAAATCAGTCAGGCTGACAACAAAGGATCAGATGAATTATTGTATTTTAGAGGATAGGTCAGGAAACATTTTACTAGCCGCCTTTTCTAGTGATGGCATACTGACAACTTGGCTCCTTGACTACAACAATGGTCAAAATAAGTGGATCATCCAGACAATGTTAGATCTGCCTGTTGCATGCAGAACTGCTTTTGGCTGGGATATTGAAGATTACTGGAAGGAAAGACTTGGTAGTATCTGTGAGAATTGCAATCTCCCAGTTTGTGGTGTGTTGCGTGTTATAACAATGTCAGCAGATGGTCGCTATGTTCTGATGACAGTTGATTTTGATGTAGGCTTGTTCTGTGCAGACAGGCTGAAGAAGACTGTATCAGTTTTATCCAAGTTATCTACACCATTAGTAGTCCGTAGTGCTTTTGCAATGTTTGAAGCCTAGCCACCTGCTCTATAGTGATTGACCGAAATGCAATAAAAATTAAATATCTCTTTGTAATGTGAGTACCCTAAGCCTTTTGTTGCTTCTTTTCATCTCCTGGCACTTTATTCTGACTCCAATTATGTACTATGTTGCTTTTTTGTAATCTTCTTGCACTGTATGCTAAATTTGGCGTCCTAGTACTGCTATTGTAATTGCTAATTGATGTAGTGCAATTTCATATTATCAGTGTACCTGCAGCATTACATAGAGCAGTATGCTAAATTTGGCGTCCTAGTACTGCTATTGTAATTGCTAATTGATGCAGTGCAATTTCATATTATCAGTGTACCTGACACATTACATAGAGCAGTATGCTAAATTTGGCGTCCTAGTCCTGGCTTCGAACAGAAACGAGTGTACCTGCAGCATTACATAGCGTAGTGCAATTGTCGAAATAAGGGCAGTGCACGAAGGATAAATAGGGTAGTTCTTCGAAAGTACGTAGGTGTGTATCCATGTAGAAAGCAGTTTTCTATATGACTATACGAGCAGTGCACTTAGAGTACATAGGGCAGTTCTTCGAAAGTACATAAGTGTGTATCCGTGTAGAAAGCAGTTTTCTATATGACTATACGGGCAGTGCACTTAGAGTGCATGGTTCTCCCGCATTTGTTAGGGGCTAGTATAGTTTCTAGGTTAGGCACTGCACGTGGCTGAGGAAGCACAGTGCTTCGAACAGAAACCAGTGTACCTGCAGCATTACATAGAGCAGTGCAATTGTTAACATAAGGGCAGTGCACGCAGGATAAATAGGGCAGTTCTTCGAAAGTACATAGATGTGTATCCGTGTAGAAAGCAGTTTTCTATATGACTATACGGGCGGTGCACTTAGAGTGTAGGGTCGTCCCGCATTCGTTAGAGGCTAGTATAGTTTCTAGCTTAGGCAGGGCACGTGGTTGAGGAAGCGCAGTGTTTCGAACAGAAACCAGTGTACCTGCAGCATTACATAGAGCAGTGCAATTGTCGAAATAATGGCAGTGCACGCATGATAAATAGTGCACGCAGGATAAATAGGGCAGTTCTTCGAAAGTACATAGGTGTGTATCCGTGTAGAAAGCAGTTTTCTATATGACTATACGAGTAGTGCACATAGAGTGCAGGGTTGTCCCATATTCGTTAGGGGCTAGTATAGTTTCTAGGTTACGCAGTGCACGTGACTGAGGAAGCGCAGTGCTTCGAACAGAAACCAGTGTACCTGCAGCATTAAATAAAGCAGTGCAATTGTCGAAATAAGGGCAGTGCACACAGGATAAATAGGGCAGTTCTTCGAAAGTACATAGGTGTGTATCCGTGTAGAAACCAGTTTTCTATATGACTATACGAGCAGTGCACTTAGAGTACATATGGCAGTTCTTCGAAAGTACATAAGTGTGTATCCATGTAGAAAGCAGTTTTCTATATGACTATACGGGCAGTGCACTTAGAGTGCAGGGTCGTCCCGCATTTGTTAGGGGCTAGTATAGTTTCTATGTTAGGCAGTGCACGTGGCTGAGAAAGCACAGTGCTTCGAACAGAAACAACTGTACCTGCAACATTACAAAGAGCAGTGCAATTGTCGACATAAGGGCAGTGCACGCAGGATAAATAGGGAAGTTCTTCAAAAGTACATAGGTGTGTATCCGTGTAGAAAGCAGTTTTCTATATGACTATACGGGTAGTGCACTTAGATTGCAGGGTCGTCCCGCATTTGTTAGGGGCTAGTATAGTTTCTACGTTAGGCAGTGCACGTGGCTGAGGAAGCACAATGCTTCGAACAGAAACCAGTGTACCTGCAACATTAAATAGAGTAGTGCAATTGTCGAAATAAGGGCAGTGCACGCAGGATAAATAGGGCAGTTCTTCGAAAGTACATAGGTGTGTATCCGTGTAGAAAGCCGTTTTCTATATGACTATATGGGCAGTGCACTTTGAGTGCAGGGTCGTCCCGCATTCGTTAGGGGCTAGTATAGTTTCTAGGTTAGGCAGTGCACGTGGCTGAGGAAGCACTGTGCTTCGAACAGAAACCAGTGTACCTGCAACATTAAATAGAGTAGTACAATTGTCGAAATAAGGGCAATGCACGCAGGATAAATAGGGTAGTTCTTCGAAAGTACATAGGTGTGTATCCGTGTAGAAATCAGTTTTCTATATGACTATACGGGAAGTGCACTTAGAGTGCAGGGTCGTCCCGCATTCGTTAGGGGGTAGTATAGTTTCTAGGTTATGTAGTGCACGTGGGTGAGGAAGCGCAGTGTTTCGAACAGAAACCAGTGTACCTGCAGCATTACATAGAGCAGTGCAATTATTGAAATAAGGGCAGTGCACGCAGGATAAATATAGCAGTTCTTCGAAAGTACATAGGTGTGTATCCGTGTAGAAAGCAGTTTTCTATATGACTATACGGGCAGTGCATTTAGAGTGCAGGGTCGTCCCGCATTCGTTAGGGGATAGTATAGTTTCTAGGTTAGACAGTGCACGTGGCTGAGGAAGCGCAGTGTTTCAAACAGAAATCAGTGTACCTGCAACATTACATAGAGCAGCGCAATTGTCAAAATAAGGGCAGTGCACGCCGGATAAATAGTGCACGCAGGATAAATAGGGCAGTTCTTCGAAAGTACATAGGTGTGTATCTGTGTAGAAAGCAGTTTTCTATATGACTATACGGACAGTGCACTTAGAGTGCAGGGTCGTCCCGCATTCGTTAGGGGCTAATATAGTTTCTAGGTTAGGTAGTGCATGTGGCTGAGAAAGCGCAGTGCTTCGAACAGAAACGAGTGTACCTGCAATATTAAATAGAGAAGTGCAATTGTCGAAATAAGGGCAGTGCATGCAGGATAAATGGGGCAGTTCTTCGAAAGTACATAGGTGTGTATCCGTGTAGAAAGCAGTTTTCTATAAGACTATATGGGAAGTGCAGTTAGAGTGCAGGGTCGTCCCACATTCGTCAGGGGCTAGTATAGTTTCTAGGTTAGGCAATGCACGTGGCTGAGAAAGCACAGTGCTTCGAACAGAAACGAGTGTACCTGCAGCCTTACAAAGAGCAGTGCAATTGTCGACAGAAGGGTAGTGCACGCAGGATAAATAGGGAAGTTCTTCAAAAGTACATAGGTGTGTATCCGTGTAGAAAACAGTTTTCTATATGACAATACGGGCAGTGCACTTAGAGTGCAGGGTCATCCCGCATTCGTTAGGGGCTAGTATAGTTTCTAGGTTAGGCAGTGCACGTGGCTGAGAAAGCACAGTGCTTCGAACAGAAACCAGTGTACTTGCAACATTACAAAGAGCAGTGCAATTGTCGACATAAGGGCAGTGCACGCAGGGTAAATAGGGAAGTTCTTCCAAAGTACATAGGTGTGTATCCCTGTACAAAGCAGTTTTCTATATGACTATACGGGCAGTGCACTTAGAGTGCAGGGTCGTCCCGCATCCGTTAGGGGCTAGTATAGTTTCTAGGTTAGGAAGTGCACGTGGCTGAGGAAGCGCAATGTTTCGAACAGAAACCAGTGTACCTGCAGCATTACATAGAGCAGTGCAATTGTCGACATAAGGGCAGTGCACGCAGGATAAATATGACAGTTCTTCGAAAGTACATAGGTGTGTATCCGTGTAGAAAGCAGTTTTCTATATGACTATACGAGCAGTGCACTTAGAGTGCAGGGTCGTCCCGCATTCGTTAGGGGCTAGTATAGTTTCTAGGTTAGGAAGTGCACGTGGGTGAGGAAGTGCAGTGTTTCGAACAGAAACCAATGTACCTGCAGCATTACATAGAGCAGTGCAATTATTGAAATAAGGGCAGTGCACGCAGGATAAATAGAGCATTTCTTGGAAAGTACATAGGTGTGTATCTGTGTAGAAAGCAGTTTTCTATATGACTATATGGGCAGTGCACTTAGAGTGCATGATCGTCCCGCATTCGTTAGGGGTTAGTATAGTTTTTACGTTAGGCAGTGCACGTGGCTGATGAAGCGCAGTGCTTCGAACTGAAACTAGTGTACCTGCAGCATTACATAGAGCAGTGCAATTATCGAAATAAGGGCAGTGTAGGGAGGATAAATAGGGCAGTTCTTCGAAAGTACATAGGTGTGTATCTGTGTAGAAAGTAGTTTTCTATATGACTACACGGGCAGTGCATTTAGAGTGCAGGATCGTCCCGCATTCGTTAGGGGCTAGTATACTTTCTAGGTTAGGCAGTGCACGTGGCTGAGGAAGCGCAGTGTTTCGAACAGAAATCAGTGTACCTGCAACATTAAATAGAGCAGCGCAATTGTCGAAATAAGGCAGTGCACGCAGGATAAATAGTGCACGCAGGATAAATAGGCCAGTTCGTCGAAAGTACATAGGTGTGTATCCGTGTAGAAAGCAGTTTTCTATATGACTATACGGGCAGTGCACTTAGAGTGCAGGGTCGTCCCGCATTCGTTAGGGGCTAATATAGTTTGTAGGTTAGGTAGTGCACGTGGCTGAGGAAGCGCAGTGCTTCGGACAGAAACGAGTGTACCTGCAGCATTAAATAGAGAAGTGCAATTGTCGAAATAAGGGCAGTGCACGCAGGATAAATAGGGTAGTTCTTCGAAAGTACATAGGTGTGTATCCGTGTAGAAAGTTGTTTTCTATATGATTGTACGGGCAGTGCACTTAGAGTACATAGGGTAGTTCTTCCAAAGTACATAGGTGTGTATCCGTGTAGAAAGCAGTTTTCTATATGACTATACGGGCAGTGCACTTAGAGTGCAGGATCGTCCAGCATTTGTTAGAGCCTCGTATAGTTTCTAGGTTAGGAAGTGCACGTGGCTGAGAAAGTGCAGTGCTTCGAACAGAAACCAGTGTACCTGCAACATTACATAGAGCAGTGCAATTGTCGACATAAGGGCAGTGCACGCAGGATAAATAGGGCAGTTCTTCGAAAGTACATAGGTGTGTATACGTGTAGAAAACAATTTTATATATGACTAGAATGCAGGGTCGTCCTGCATTCCTTAGGGGTTAGTTTAGTTTCTATGTTAGGTAGTGCACATGGCTGAGGCAGCGCATTGCTTCGAACAGAAACCAGTGTACCTATAGTAGTAAATAGAGCAGTGCAATTATCGAAATAAGGGCAGTGTATGCAGAATAAATAGGGCAGTTTTTCGAAAGTACATAGATGTGTATCCGTGTAGAAAACAGTTTTCTATATGACTATACGAGCAGTGCACTTAGAGTGGAGGGTCGTCCCGCATTCGTTAGAGGCTAGTATAGTTTCTAGGTTAGGCAGTGCATGTGGCTGAGGAAGCACAGTGTTTCGAACGGAAACCAGTGTACCTGCAGCATTAAATAGAGCAGTGCAATTGTCGAAATAAGGGGAGTGCACGCAGGATAAATAGGGCAAATCTTCGAAAGTACATAGGTGTGTATCCGTGTAGAAACCAGTTTTCTATATGACGATACGAGCAGTGCACTTAGAGTACATATGGCAGTTCTTCGAAAGTACATAGGTGTGTATCCTTGTAGAAAGCAGTTTTCTATATGACTATACGGGCAGTGCACTTAGAGTGCAGGGTCGTCCCACATTCGTTAGGGGCTCGTATAGTTTCTAGGTTAGGCAGTGCGCGTGGCTGAGGAAGCATTGTGCTTCGAACAGAAACCAATGTACCTACAACATTAAATAGAGTATTGCAATTGTCGAAATAAGGGCAGTGCACGCAGGATAAATAGGGCAGTTCCTCGAAAGTACATAGGTGTGTATCCGTGTAGAAAGCAGTTTTCTATATGACTATACGGGAAGTGCACTTAGAGTGCAGGGCCGTCCCGCATTCGTTAGGGGCTAGTATAGTTTCTAGGTTAGGTAGTGCACGTGGGTGAGGAAGCGCAGTGTTTCGAACAGAAACTAGTGTACCTGCAGCATTACATAGAGCCGTGCAATTGTTGAAATAATGGTAGTGCACGCAGGATCCATAGAGCAGTTCTTCGAAAGTACATAGGTGTGTATCCGTGTAGAAAGCAGTTTTCTATATGACTATACGGGCAGTGCACTTAGAGTACATAGAGCAGTTCTTCGAAAGCACATAGGTGTGTATCCGTGTAGAAAGCAGTTTTCTATATGACTATACGAGCAGTGCACTTAGAGTGCAGGGTCGTCCCGCATTCGTTAGAGGCTAGTATAGTTTCTAGGTTAGGCAGTGCACGTGGCTGAGAAAGCGCAGTGCTTCGAACAGAATCCAATGTACCTACAACATTACAGAGCAGTGCAATTGTTGACGTAAGGGCAGTGCACGCATGATAAATAGGGCAGTTATTCGAAAGTACATACGTGTGTATCCATGTAGAAAACAATTTTCTATATGACTACAGTGTAGGGTCATCCCGCATTCCTTAGGGGCTAGTATAGTTTCTAGGTTAGGAAGTGCACGTGGCTGAGGCAACGCAGTGTTTCGAACAGAAACTAGTGTACCTATAGCAGTAAATAGAGTAGTGCAATTGTCGAAATAAGGGCAGTGTATGCAGGATAAATAGGGCAGTTTTTCGAAAGTACATAGGTGTGTATCCGTGTAGAAAGCAGTTTTCTATATGACTATACGGGCAGTGCACTTAGAGTAAATAGGGCAGTTCTTCGAAAGTAGATAGGTGTGTATCCGTGTAGAAAGCAGTTTTCTATATGACTATACGAGCAGTGCACTTAGAGTGCAGGGTCGTCCCGCATTCGTTAGAGGATAGTATAGTTTCTAGGTTAGGCAGTGCACGTGGCTGAGGAAGCGCAGTGTTTCGAACAGAAACCATTGTAACTGCAACATTAAATAGAGCAGTGCAATTGTCAAAATAAGGGGAGTGCACGCAGGATAAATAGGGCAGTTCTTCGAAAGTACATAGGTGTGTATCCGTCTAGAAAGCAATTTTCTATATGACTAGAGTGCAGGGTCGTCCCGCATTCCTTAGGGCCTAGTATAGTTTCTAGGTTAGGCAGTGCATGTGGCTGAGGCAGCGCAGTGCTTCGAGCAGAAACCAGTGTACCTATAGCAGTAAATAGAGAAGTGCAATTGTCGAAAAAAGGGTAGTGTATGCAGGATAAATAGTGCAGTTCTTTGAAAGTACATAGGTGTGTATCCGTGTGGAAAGCAGTTTTCTATATGACTATACGAGCAGTGCACTTAGAGTGCAGGGTCGTCCCGCATTCGTTAGAGGCTAGTATAGTTTCTAGGTTAGGCAGTGCACGTGGCTCAGGAAGCGCAGTGTTTCGAACAGAAACCAGTGTACCTGCAGCATTAAATAGAGCAGTGCAATTGTCGAAATAAGGGGAGTGCACGCAGGATAAATAGGGCAGTTTTTCGAAAGTACATAGATGTGTAGCCTTGTAGAAAGGAGTTTTCTATATGACTATACGGGAAGTGCAGTTAGAGTGCAGGGTCGTCTCACATTCGTTAGGGGCTAGTATAGTTTCTAGGTTAGGCAGTGCACATGGCTGAGGAAACGTAGTTCTTCGAACATAAACCAGTGTACCGGCAATATATTAAATAGAGTAGTGCAATTATCGAAATAAGGGCAGTGCACGCAGGGTAAATAGGGTAGTTTTTCGAAAGTACATAGGTGTGTATCCGTGTAGAAAGTGGTTTTCTATATGACTATACGGGCAATGCACTTAGAGTGCATGGTCGTCGCGCATTCGTTAGGGGCTAGTATAGTTTCTAGGTTAGGCAGTGCACGTGGCTGAGGAAACTGAATGCTTCGAACAGAAACCAGTGTACCTGCAACGTTACATAGAGCAGTGCAATTGTCGAAATAAAGGCAGTGTACGCAGGATAAATAGGGCAGTTCTTCGAAAGTACGTAGGTGTGTATCCGTGTTGAAAGCAGTTTTCTATGTAACTATACGGGCAGTGCACTTAGAGTGCAGGGTCGCCCCGCATTTGTTAGGGCCTAGTATAGTTTCTAGGTTAGGAAGTGCACGTGGCTGAGGAAACACAGTGTCTCGAACAGAAACAAGTGTACCTGCAACATTATATAGAGTAGTGCAATTGTCGAAATAAGGGGAGTGCACGCATGATAAATAGTGCACGCGGGATAAATATGGTAGTTCTTCGAAAGCACATAGGTGTGTATCCGTGTTGAAAAGCAGTTCTCTATATGACTATACGGGCAGTGCACTTAGAGTGCAGGGTCGTCCCGCATTTGTTAGGGGCTAGTATAGTTTCTAGGTTAGACAGTGCACGTGGCTGAGGAAGTGCAGTGCTTCAAACAGAAACCAGTGTACCTGCAACATTAAATAAAGCAGTGCAATTGTCGAAATAAGGGCAGTACACGCAGGATAAATAGGGCAGTTCTTCGAACGTACATAAGTGTGTATCCATGTAGGAAGCAGTTTTCTATATTACTATACGGGGAGTGCACTTAGAGTGCAGGGTCGTCCCGCATTCGTTAGGGGCTAGTATAGTTTCTACGTTAGGCAGTGCACGTGGCTGAGGAAGCACAATGCTTCGAACAGAAACCAGTGTACTTGCAACATTAAATAGAGTAGTGCAATTGTCGAAATAAGGGTAGTGCACGTACGATAAATAGGGCAGTTCTTCGAAAGTACATAGGTGTGTATCCGTGTAGAAATCAGTTTTCTATATGACTATACGGGCAGTGCACTTAGAGTGTAGGGTCGTCCCGCATTCGTTTGGGGCTACCATAGTTTCTAGGTTAGGCAGTGAACGTGGCTGAGGAAGCGCAATGCTTCGAACAGAAACCAGTGTACCTGCAGCATTACATAGAGCATTGCAATTGTCGAAATAAGGGCAGTGCACGCAGGATAAATAGGGCAGTTCTTCGAAAGTACGTAGGTGTGTATCCGTGTAGAAATCAGTTTTCTATATAACTAAACGGGCAGTGCACTTAGAGTGCAGGGTCGTCCCGCACTTGTTAGGGGCTAGTATAGTTTCTAGGTTATGCAGTGCACGTGGCTGAGGAAGCGCAGTGTTTCGAACAGAAACCAGTGTACCTACAGAATTACATAGAGTAGTGCAATTGTCGAAATAAGGGCAGTGCACGCAGGATAAATAGTGCACGCAGGATAAATAGGGCAGTTTTTCGAAAGTACATAGGTGTGTATCCGTGTAGAAAACAGTTTTCTATATGACTATACGGGCAGTGCACTTAGAGTGCATGGTCGTCCCGCATTCGTTAGGGGCTAGTATAGTTTCTAGGTTAGGCAGTGCACGTGGCTGAGGAAGCGCAGTGTTTCGAACAGAAACCAGTGTACCTGCAGCATTACATAGAGAAGTGCGATTGTCGAAATAAGGGCAGTGCACGCAGGATAAATAGTGGACGCAGGATAAATATGGCAATTCTTCGAAAGTACATAGGTGTGTATCCGTGTAGAAAGCAGTTTTCTATATGACTATACAGGCAGTGCACTTAGAGTGAAGGGTCGTCGCGCATTCGTTAGGGGCTAGTATAGTTTCTAGGTTAGGTAGTGCATGTGGCTGAGGAAGTGCAAAGCTTCGAACAGAAACCAGTGTACCTACAGCATTACATAGAGCAGCGCAATTGTCGAAATAAGGGTAGTGCACGCAGGAAACAAAGTGCACGCAAGATAAATAGGGCAGTTCTTCGAAAGTACATAGGTGTGTATCCGTGTAGAAATCAGTTTTCTATATGACTATACGGGAAGTGCACTTAGAGTGCAGGGTCGTCCCGCATTCGTTAGGGGCTAGCATAGTTTCTAGGTTAGACAGTGCACGTGGCTGAGCAAGCGCAATACTTCGAATAGAAACCAGTGTAGCTGCAGCATTACATAGAGCATTGCAATTGTCAAAATAAGGGCAGTGCACGCAGGATAAATAGGGCAGTTCTTCGAAAGTACGTAGGTGTGTATCCGTGTAGAAAGAAGTTTTCTATATAACTAAACGGGCAGTGCACTTAGAGTGCAGGGTCGTCCCGCATTTGTTAGGGGCTAGTATAGTTTCTAGGTTATGCAGTGCACGTGGCTGAGGAAGCGCAGTGTTTCGAACAGAAACCAGTGTACCTACAGCGTTACATAGAGTAGTGCAATTGTCGAAATAAGGGCAGGATAAATAGTGCACGCAGGATAAATAGGGCAGTTCTTCGAAAGTACAAAGGTGTGTATCCGTGTAGAAAGCAGTATATGACTATACGGGCAGTGCACCTAGAGTGCAAGGTCCTCCCGCATTCGTTAGGGGCTAGTATAGTTTCTAGGTTAGGAAGTGCACGTGGCTGAGGAAGCGCAATGTTTCGAACAGAAACCAGTGTACCTGCAGCATTACATAGAGCAGTGCAATTGTCGACATAAGGGCAGTGCACGCAGGATAAATAGGACAGTTCTTGGAAAGTACATAGGTGTGTATCCGTATAGAACCAGTTTTCTATATGATTATATGGGCAGTGCACTTAGAGTGCAGCGTTGTCCCGCATTCCTTAGGGGCTAGTATAGTTTCTAGGTTAGATAGTGCGCGTGGCTGAGGAAGTGCAGTGCTTCGAATAGAAACCAGTGTACCTGCAGCATTAAATAGAGCAGTGCAATTGTCGAAATAAGGGCAGTACACGCAGGATAAATAGGGCAGTTCTTCGAAAGTACATAGGTATGTATCCGTGTAGAAAGCAGTTTTCTATATGACTATACGGCCAGTGCACTTAGAGTGCACGGTCGTCCCGCATTCGTTAGGGGCTAGTATAGTTTTTAGGTTCGGCAGTGCACATGGCTGAGGAAGTGCAGTGTTTCGAACAGAAACCTGTGTACCTGCAGCATTACATAGAGCAGTGCAATTGTCGAAATAAGGGAAGTGCACGCAGGATAAATAGTGCACGCAGGATAAATAGGGCAGTTCTTCGAAAGTACATAAGTGTGTATCCGTGTAGAAAGCAGTTTCTATATGAATATGCGGGCAGTGCACTTAGAGTGCAGGGTCGTCCCGCATTCGTTAGGAGCTAGTATATTTTCTAGGTTAGGCAGTGCATGTGGCTGAGGAAGCACAAAGCTTCGAACAGAAACCAGTGTACCTGCAACATTACATAGAGTAATGCAATTGTCGAAATAAGGGCAGTGCACGCAGCAAACACAGTGCACGCAGGATAAATAGGGCAGTTCTTCGAAAGTAAATAGGTGTGTATCCGTGTAGAAATCAGTTTTCTATATGACTATACGGGCAGTGCACTTAGAGTGCAGGGTCGTCCCGCATTCGTTAGGGGCTAGTATAGTTTCTAGGTTAGGCAGTGCACGTGGCTGAGGAAGCGCAATGCTTCGAACAGAAAAATCAGTGTACCTGCAGCATTACATAGAGCAGTGCAATTATCGAAATAAGGGCAGTGCACGCAGGATAAATAGGGCAGTTCTTCGAAAGTATGTAGGTGTGTATCCTTGTAGAAAGCAGTTTCCTATATAACTATACGGGCAGTGCACTTAGAGTGTAGGGTCATCCCGCATTTGTTAGGGGCTAGTATAGTTTCTAGGTTATGCAGTGCACGTGGCTGAGGAAGCGCAGTGTTTCGAACAGAAACCAGTGTACCTGCAGCATTACATAGAGCAATGCAATTATCGAAATAAGGGCACTGCACGCAGGATAAATAGTGCACGCATGATAAATAGGGCAGTTCTTCGAAAGTACATAGGTGTGTATTCGTGTAGAAAGCAGTTTTCTATATGACTATACGGGCAGTGCACCTAGAGTGCAGGGTCGCCCCGCATTCTGTAGGGGCTAGTATAGTTTGTAGGTTAGGCAGTGCACGTGGCTGAGGAAGCGCAGTGTTTCGAACAGAAACCAGTGTACCTGCAGCATTACATAGAGCAGTGCAATTGTCGAAATAAGGGCAGTACACGCATGATAAATAGGGCAGTTGTTCGAAAGTACATAGGTGTGTATCCGTGTAGAAAGCAGTTTTCTATATCATAATACGGGCAGTGCACTTAGAGTGCACGATCGTCCCGCATTCGTTAGGGGCTAGTATAGTTTCTAGGTTCGGTAGTGCACGTGGCTGAGGAAGCGCAGTGTTTCGAACAGAAACCAGTGTACCTGCAGTATTACATAGAGCAGTGCAATTGTCGAAATAAGGGCAGTGCACGCAGGATAAATAGGGCAGTTCTTCGAAAGTACGTACGTGTGTATCCGTGTAGAAAGCAGTTTTCTATATAACTATACGGGCAGTGCACTTGGAGTGCAGGGTCATCCCGCATTTGTTAGGGCTAGTATAGTTTCTAGGTTAGGCAGTGCACGTGGCTGAGGAAGCGCATTGTTTCGAACAGAAACCAGTGTACCTGCAGCATTACATAGAGTAGTGCATTTGTCGAAATAAGGGCAGTGCACGCAGGATAAATAGGGCAGTTCTTCGAAAGTACATAGGTTGTATCCGTGTAGAAAGCAGTTTTCTATATGACTATACGGGAAGTGCACTTAGAGTGCAGGGTCGTCCCGCATTTGTTAGGGGCTAGTATAGTTTCTAGGTTAGGTAGTGCACGTTGCTGAGGAAGCGCAGTGCTTCGAACAGAAACCAGTGTACCTGCAGTATTAAATAGAGCACTTCAATTGTCGAAATAAGGGCAGTGCACGCATGATAAATAGGACAGTTCTTCGAAAGTACATAAGTGTGTATCCGTGTATAAAGCAGTTTTCTATATGACTATACGGGCAGTGCACTTAGAGTGTAGGGTCGTGCCGCATTCGTTAGGGGCTAGTATAGTTTTTAGGTTAGACAGTGCACGTGGCTGAGGAAGCGTATAGTTTCGAACAGAAACCAGTGTACCTACAGCATTAAATAGAGCAGTGCAATTGTCGAAATAAGGGAAGTACACGCAGGATAAATAGGGCAGTTCTTCGAAAGTACATAGGTGTGTATCCATGTAGAAAGAAGTTTTCTATATGACTATACGGGCAGTACACTTAGAGTGCAGGGTCGTCCCGCATTCGTTAGGGGCTAGTATAGTTTCTAGGTTAGGCAGTGCACGTGGCCGAGGAAGCGCAGTGCTTCGAAGAGAAACCGGTGTACCAGCAGCATTACATAGTGCTTCGAACAGAAACTAGTGTACCTGCAGCATTACATAGAGCAGTGCAATTGTCAAAATAAGGGCAGTGCAGGCAGGATAAATAGGGTAGTTCTTCGAAAGTACATAGGTGTGTATCCGTGTAGAAAGCAGTTTTCTACATGACTATACGGGCAGTGCACTTAGAGTGCAGAGTCATCCCGCATTCGTTAGGGGCTAGTATAGTTTCTAGGTTAGGTAGTGCACGTGGTTGAGGAAGCGCAGTGCTTCGAACAGAAACCAGTGTACCTGCAGCATTACATAGAGTAGTGCAATTGTCGAAATAAGGGCAGTGCACGCAGGATAAATAGAGCAGTTCTTTGAAAGTACTTAGGTGTGTATCCGTAGAAAGCAATTTTTTATATGACTATACGGGCAGTGCACAGGGTCGTCCCGCATTCGTTAGGGGCTAGTATAGTTTCTAGGTTAGGCAGTGCACGTGGCTGAGGAAGCGCAATGTTTCGAACATAAACCGGTGTACCTGCAGCATTACATAGAGCAGTGCAATTCTCGAAATAAGGGCAGCGCACGCAAGATAAATAGGGCAGTTATTCGAAAGTACGTAGGTGTGTATCCGTGTAGAAAGCAGTTTTCTATATAACTATACGGGCAGTGCACTTAGAGTGCAGGGTCATCCCGCATTTGTTAGGGGCTAGTATAGTTTCTAGGTTAGGCAGTGCACGTGGCTGAGGAAGCGCAGTGTTTCGAACAGAAACCAGTGTACCTGCAGCATTACATAGAGTAGTGCAATTGTCGAAATAAGGGCAGTGCACACAGGATAAATAGGCCAGTTCTTCGAAAGTACATAGGTGTGTATCCGTGTAGAAAGCAGTTTTCTATATGACTATACGAGAAGTGCACTTAGAGTGCAGGGTTGTCCCGCATTTGTTAGGGCTAGTATAGTTTCTAGGTTAGGTAGTGCACGTGGCTGAGGAAGCGCAGTGCTTCGAACAGAAACCAGTGTACCTGCGGTATTAAATAGAGCAGTTCAATTGTCGAAATAAGGTCAGTGCACACAGGATAAATAGGGCAGTTCTTCGAAAGCACATGGGTGTGTATCCGTGTAAAAAAGCAGTTTTCTATATGACAATATGGGCAGTGCACTTAGAGTACATATGACAGTTCTTCGAAAGGACATAGGTCTGTATCCGTGTAGAAAGCAGTTTTCTATATGACTATACAGGCAGTGCACTTAGAGTGCTGGGTCGTCCCGCATTTGTTAGGGGCTAGTATAGTTTCTAGGTTAGGTAGTGCATGTGGCTGAGGAAGCACAGTGCTTCGAACAGAAACTAGTGTACCTGCAGCATTACATAGAGCAGTGCAATTATCGACATAAGGGCAGTGCACGCAGGATAAATAGGACAGTTCTTCGAATGTACATAAGTGTGTATCCGTGTATAAAGCAGTTTTCTATATGACTATACGGGAAGTGCACTTAGAGTGTAGGGTCGTCTCGCATTCGTTAGGGGCTAGTATAGTTTTTAGGTTAGACAGTGCACGTGGCTGAGGAAGCTTAGTGCTTCGAACAGAAACTAGTGTACCTGCAGCATTAAATAGAGTAGTGCAATTGTCGAAATAAGGGAAGTACACGCAGGATAAATAGGGCAGTTATTCGAAAGTACATAGGTGTGTATCCATGTAGAAAGAAGTTTTCTATATGACTATACGGGCAGTGCACTTAGAGTGCAGGGTCGTCCCGCATTCGTTAGGGGCTAGTATAGTTTCTAGGTTAGGCAGTGCACGTGGCTGAGGAAGCGAAGTGCTTCGAACAGAAACCAGTGTACCTGCAGCATTACATAGTGCTTCGAACAGAAACTAGTGTACCTGCAGCATTACATAGAGCAGTGCAATTGTCAAAATAAGGGTAGTGCACGCAGGATAAATAGGGTAGTTCTTCGAAAGTACATAGGTGTGTATCCGTTAGAAAGCAGTTTTCTACATGACTATACGGGCAGTGCACTTAGAGTGCAGAGTCGTCCCGCATTCGTTAGGGGCTAGTATAGTTTCTAGGTTAGGAAGTGCACGTGGTTGAGGAAGCTCAGTGCTTCGAATAGGAACCAGTGTACCTGCAACATTACATAGAGCAGTGCAATTGTCGAAATAAGGGCAGTGCACGCAGGATAAATAGAGCAGTTCTTTGAAAGTACATATGTGTGTATCCGTGTAGAAAGAAATTTTTTATATGACTATACGGGCAGTGCACTTAGAGTGCAGGGTCGTCCCGCATTCGTTAGGGGCTAGTATAGTTTCTAGGTTAGGCAGTGCACGTGGCTGAGGAAGCGCAGTGTTTCGAACAGAAACCGGTGTACCTGCAGCATTAGATAGAGCAGTATAATTCTCGAAATAGGGGCAGTGTACGCAGGATAAATAGTGCATGCAGGATAAATAGGGCAGTTCTTCGAAAGTACATATGTGTGTATCCGTGTAGAAAGCAGCTTTCTATATGACTATACGGGCAGTGCACTTAGAGTGCAGGGTCGTCCCGAATTCGTTAGGGGCTAGTATAATTTCTAGGTTAGGAAGTGCACGTGGCTGAGGAAGCGCAGTGTTTCGAAAAAACCAGTGTACCTGCAGCATTACATAGAGTAGTGCAATTGTCGAATTAAAGACAGTGCAAGTAGTCTGAGAAGTACATGGCAGTGCACGCGAGGGTTAAATATCGCAGTGCCTCATAGTAAACTAATTTGGCTAGATCAACTCGCAGAGCAGTGCATATATTTAAATAATGGCAATGCAGGAAGAGTACATGGTTGTTGCATATTTGTTTGTGTTGGTAGAACACGACGGTTAATTTGTTTCACAGGCAGTGCATTTAGTGTTGAAGCGCAGTGGTTCTAATATAAACCAGTGTACACTGGTAGTGCACTGTAACTTTTAGGTAATCCAGTGCACTCAGGGTAAATAGGGTAGTTCTTTGAAAGTAAAGAGGTGTTCCTGCAGGATAAGCGAAAGCAGTTTTCTATATGACTGCAAGTAATTTATTTATAAGATAGTGCACGCGGGCTAACAAGTGCAGTTACAGTGCTTCGAAATTAAACTAGGTTGCGCCTAGCATTATAGAGAGCATGGCATGTATAAATATAATGGTAGTGCAGTTATAATACACAGTCGTAGCACATTAGTTCGTTGTTTCTATTGCGGTCGATGTATTGCAGACTAATATTCTTGATTTGTACATAATGTAGTCTAATCGTCGTCACCTTCATGTGATATTTCGGTCACACTGTATATGACACTCTTAATTAAAAATGTATCTTATGTAGTGCACCAAAACATCACAGCAGCAACGGACTACAGAACAAATTGTGACTTGCTGCAATATGCTACACCTTGTAGAGACAAAGGTAGAAAACAAATATATTAGTTTAAGCATATGAGTTATATTTTTTGAGTGTTCAGTCATTTATTCTTACCAGGTAAAACTCTCACCTCGGTATTCAAGGTCTGGGTTTGCAAGCATGCTGGATATCCCTCTCGTACAAAGGATTTCTTATACAGTGTGACCGAAATAATATACCTATTTTTAGATTTTGTTGCAGTGTTAGGTGTTTGTCTCATACACCAAGATTAGTATAAATCTATAGCATATTAACTTCTGTATATCGCTATTGTATACTAAACTTATACATAAAATAGTACCTTGGGTGTGTAAAACGACTTGGGCATGGCAGGTGCACTTACCGATATTGATTTGCTCTTGAATTGGTAGATCCCTTCCTATATGTAATTCTCTGGTTGGCTTCACCTCTAGCTGAGAATTTGATTTGTATCTAATATTTCTTGGACCTATGATTCCATCTACAAGCATGTATTTTTTCTTCGACCGCTTAGCATGCTGCAAAATGGAAGGTGGCGGCTTCTGAGCTGTGTGTGACTAGGTGTGGTCGTTGTATGTCTTTATATACAATTCCTTGGTTGTTCTAGGGTTTCCTTCTGGTGGGCCTTGTTGGGCTAAACTATCAGTGTAGATGTTGCACATCTTGGAAAACTTGGTTTGTACATGTACCGCTTGAGTTATATATTTTTCCATTTTATTGCTATACACTTATAGCAGATAATCATTATTTAATCTAATATTATTTTTCCATTGTAATTACAATATGTTCATATTAAATATGTATATTGTGCACTAATCAAATCTCTAGGAGCACAATGTCCATTGTTTATATTCTGGTAATTTGATTCCACATAGAATTTATAACAATTAGTGCATAGTTAAAGCACCGATAATAGTATTACGAGATAACAGCAAGACACAAACATTTCGTTTCGGTACATTGCAAATTCTAAATAGACAAAAGAGATAAACAAGTACATATTCGTAACAGACATAAGAAATAAGAAAATTATCAATCGGAGTTTGATTCCGACGACTCTGCTAATGCCTGGCTACTATGAATAATGATGTTCATGACAAACATCATTTCAGGGTTAAGCTGTGAATATTTTTTCGCTGTAATCAGTATTGCTTGTCCAACACTGAGATTTGTAGTTTCAACGAAGTTCTTCCATGTGTCTTTGTTGAATGAGAAGGGGCCATCTTTTGTTGTTTTGTACGCCATGGTTTTGACATTACCGCTTGCTCCTAAGCGTACTCCAACAAGACCTTCTTTAGCAATTTCAAGTGTTGAAATGAATTTCAATGGTAGTTTCTGAGTTGCAATAGAAGGAGGACATTTTTAGGAATAACATTTATGAATGTATTAAACCAATGTGAAATCAATAAACAAATAAATAAAGTTAAATTTAGAAACATACCATATTGTGTTGTTTAATGTTTGTTTTTGTCAAACGAGTCACAAATGGCAACCCTACAAATGAATTGGCCGAGGGGAAGATATCGTCTGTGGAATGATTTAGTGAAGGAGAGGACTATTATGTTAACAAATATTAAGAAATGGATTTATATATATTGAAACATAGTGTATACATACCAGGAAATGCTCGAACCGGCCTTCTACGAGACGAACAATGAATTCCGAGCCTAAATGTCCTAAGACATGGCGCCATTTCTTCTGCAATAAAAATAGTTGTGTGTTATTAAATCTCTATACATATATAAAATAATTTATAATTTGTGCCTGGAATTTTTCTTATATTTTGTAATTATGTTCCTTCTAATAATCTGATTCTATAGATATAGTTCCTTTAGACTGGAACTAATAAGTAGGGTTAATCTAGTAATTAAAGTACTATTGATGTTTGTCAAATTAAACAAATGAGCATTCTCATCATACCATAAAAAAAGTATAAGAACTTTAGTGTTAGTTCAACATCATATAGATATATCATGTTCTATCTTTAACTCATACTAATGGACTCATATTTGTGAAAATCTGGACAGTATAAATCTCAGTACATTGATTTAGATCTGGAGGAATATAAGAACGCAAACATTTTTGCTAATGTTTGTACAATGTAAACGATTTGCTAAAAAATTAAACGATATTGGTTTCTTATCGAAGACGCGGGAGTGGTGAATCGATGATCTTTCGTTGAAGGCGGCGGCAGAAGTTCGGCTAGGAGTTGGTTTCTTGGCGGTGGCAGAAATGGAAACGAGTTTTAGAGGAATTTTGAAAAGGAGTACTTAAATGGATAGGTCGCGTCGCTTCGTTTTATAGAAAGATACTATAATGCTAATTATTTCAACCAAACCCTTTGTGTACTTTCGTTTTATGCAGTTATCGGTAGATAGGATAGGCAGTGCAGAAAGACAGAATGCAGTGCGCCTGGTGCACATCAGTTTCAATATTTTGAATCTTTTGCGCAACAGTTTCATCAATGACGTCAATGCAGTACATACGTGATTACTAAGAAGTGCATGGTACTGTAAATTTTAGTTGCAGTTCAATACACGGTTATTTCTCTGCCTTGGCCCCTTATTTTGCTCCATACTCACAGTAATTTAACTAAGCATAAGAACACAGTGCATACTTATTTGTCAGATGCAGTGTATTGCAGTTACAGGTGTAGTGCGTTGCAGGTGCAGTGTATTACACAGTCAGTGTACTGCCGCGGGTCCTTATCTTACACCGATCGCAAAGATGCTTTAAGAAGCATAGCACCGCAGTGCATAGTTATTTCGGAGGCAGTGGGTGTCAGTATTTATTACAGGTGTAGTGCGTGGTACTTTAAATTTTAGGTGCAGTACACATTGCAGGGTTATTGCTCTGCCTTGGCACCTTATTTTGAACCATACGCACAGTACCTTTACGAACCATAGGAATGCAGTGCATACTTATTTATTATGTGTAGTGTATTGCAGGTACAGGTGTAGTGCGCTGCAGGTGAAGTGTATTGCACGGTCACTACACTGCCGCGACACCTTATCTTTTCCCATTCGCAAAGTAGCTTTAAGAAGCATAGGACCTCAGTGCATATTTATGTTGGAGGCAGTGCGTATCACTATTTGTTACAGGTGTAGTGCATTGCACGGTTATTGCTCTGTCGTGGCACCTTATTTTGCATATTAGGATCACAGTGTACTATTAGCTTCACAGGCTGTGCATGTCACTGTGCATTGTAGTTGGTGTGCACTGCATGATCAATGCATTGCCGTGACACCTTATGCTGAACGTTTCTCACAACAACTTCAATTGGGGACCATAATAACGCAGTGCATACGTGTTGCACATGCAGTTTCAGTTCAATGTGCATTGGGTGAGCAATGCATTGCACGGTCAGTGTACTGCCTCGGCACGTTAACTGGCATCGTACGCACAGTAATTTTATGGACCATAGTAAGGTAGTGCATACCTCCTTCACAGGCAGTTCGTTTCTGTTTGTATTGTAGGTGCAGTGTAATGCATGTTCAGTGCAGTGTCATGACACCTTACGTTGCACCGTGTGCATATGTATTTTATGAAAATAGGATAGCAGTGCATACGCCATACACACACAGAGCCTGTTCATGTACATTCAAAGTGCATATATTAGTTGCCTGTATTATTAGCATATTGATACATACAAACATCTTAAATATAAGAAATATTTTATTTATAAAGATTTACTGAACAACCTAGTGTATTAATATTATTACAAGTATCAATCTAATGACCATCTTCAGTCAGGGATGTCCTTATCATTGATAGTAGGTCTGAATGCTCTCAATACTTTAGGAATTTCATCAAGTAGATCGTTTTCTATCCCGTATATCATCTTGTAGTTAAATTCTTCTCTCATTACGGAAGGGCAGAATTGTTCAACAATCAGGAAATCGGTATGTTTTGAACGTATGTTGCCAATAGAAAAAATACGAAGCAGATTATATTGTAACATAAACAACGCGACTTACCTCTTCTTGGTTGCATTTTATCGTGTCTCCATTATACCACTGTATACTTCTTAGGATCGAGTAAGCAAACTCATTCTCTAATTGCTTTGGACACCTAGGGAACTTTGCTTTGTTGAACTTCTCTGCGAATTCTAGAAAATTGTGACTAGGATATGCCGCTTTAAGAAGTTCATCTATTCTTTGAAGCTGTTTTCATAAAATGCAACATTTATTGATCAATATTCTAAATAGTGCAATTGGAAGATTAATATGAAAGTAATGTTCTAACCATGATTGGTCCAATCTTGTTGTGATATTCTGCTCTTGTTTTAAACAAGTAATCCTTGGTCTATTTCCTTGAGTCAATTATGTCAAGGCGACCTCCACTGATATACATGTTGAGGGAGTAAACTGTAAAGTGAGAGCTGTAGACAATAGGTATTTCAATCTGCAATGAATACATAACAGTAAGTCCATTAACATAAAAGTTTATTTCATTAATAGTAAGCTCTCGATATTTATTGTATAATCCTCTTCGAAATAGATATTTTGAAAATTTAGAGAAACTTGCCAGTTTTGCCATGTCTGGTTTAAAATTTTCCATCAATGATTTGAATTGCTTCACACGTTGTTCTGTGCAGATCCAGTTTTCCTTCTCGAATTCTGTCATCGTAGAGACTGAAAGGTTGCATATGAATCTTTTTCCTCCGTCAACAAAGCCTTTGCAGGAATTGATTATCATAAATATGTCTATGTAATGCTGAACCAATTGATTGTCAGCCATCCCTCCTTGTTTAAGATTGTTTTTCAGATCTCGGCCTGTCCATTGTGTTTCTATCATTATTCCAGATTGTATTCTTCGAGTCTGAATAATGATTTTGCTGTAACAGATCAGAGAAGTTTGTTCTCATTAATCCAAATTATTATGGTAAAGCAAGTACTGATACTTATTTTCCAAAACTGTAATTTGTTTTTAACCTTTTATTATAAAATTTAACAAATCTTGATGCATTTAAGCTTTTGTCCTTGGAGCATTGAAAAGTTAGCATACTATCTATTACTTTTATATGTGCATGTTTTAAACGAAAATGCTAGAAAAAGGGCGCCCTCGCGGGAGTGTTTTAAATGAAAGATCTGAAATATGTCTTTTTTAGAACAACATTAGTATGTAAACACAACTCTATATTATGTCTTACTCAGCATATTTATCTTGAAAAATTTCATCCAAGATAGCCTTTCGAGCAGCGGCTGCGTGCTTCTTGTATTTAAAAGGCACATGCTTGAAAACTGGAAAGGTATTTTGACCTTTCCGAGCCGGCATTGATGGCATCCTCAATGTTTCTGGTAGTGCTATAATAGATTCAGATTGTGACATTTTGACCACAGGTGTTTCATCCCTGTTTTTTTGTTTCTAGTTACTCTTCCGGATGTTCCAGCCTTTTTTGGAGACATTGTTGATATCATAGCCAAGGTTTTTGGCTTTCTGCTCTTCTTGATCTTTTTTCCCACGGTCCTGCCTAGATTCATTTTTAATGTCCTTAGCCAATCTGAGTACTTCCATGTCTGTGAAGTGGAGTTGAGCTGGACTCCTTTCGTCAATCAACAATCTCTTTGTTTCTTTAGCCGCCGAGTCAAGAGACTGCATGACAGTGTTTTGTTTTGCATCTGTACTCAAGTCAAGTTCAGGAATTCCTACATAACAAAATCAAAAGCATGTTGTTAGTCTGCATATATCATAATTCTAATTGTATAAATAGAACTTCTAATTGTTATTATATTATTGTTACATTATAACGCAACATACCTTCGGTATTTGTAGTCAACCCACTCAACAGTACATAGGTGTTTTCCATTTTGTTGAACATTCTATAGAACCACAGGTTGCGAATAATAGGCATGTCTTCTGCTATAAATTCTGTGTAAGAATCCATTACTGTGGTTTCCATTGCTTGTAGCATCGTGAAAGTACCATCTTCACTGGGAATTGAATAAAATGTAATAATAAATTATCAATTAATTCTAAAACATAAATTGATATATCTAAATTTAAAAACAAGGGGAGCAGTTAGTGCTTACACATTGATATGTTTTGGCATATCACCAAACTCAATGTCGAAGCTCGCTAATTCTTATGCTTTTGACTGAACCCAAGTAGCCATAAATTTTTAACATTGTTTGCGACTTTGATAGCTATTGTTTGCAAACTCTCATCGTCTGGATTTCCTACTGAGTCCAGTATGCTCATCTTCCTTGATACGAAATCAATTATAAATAAGAAGTAGTGATTTTTCACTCGATTCTCATATGCATACGTGGCATCTGGTATAGTAATCATTACCTACAAAAAAGATAGGAATCATTACTAATTATGTAATATGTAAACAATTTAATGTAAAATTTCTGAAATATATTATTTGATGATTATTCACTATTGTTTGGAAAAATTCAACTTACGAAATTTTATGCGGGTAACGTGTCTTCTGCTTGAGCCGAAAATAGATTACTTGTCCTTTGTGGAATTTGGTTGATATCAGCAGTCAAAAATACCTGTAACAAGCTTACATTGTTTACTATCATTTAAAGAATTGAAAAAAGTTTATTTTTTTTATTTTTTGCATTAAACAATAAGGTTATGTTGAAATATATGTAAACATATTTATTAACAATATATATGATATACTAGTTTTGTGAGCTTACCCCTATGTTAGGACCAAAACATTTCGTTCCTTGTTCTTCTTTAGAAATTACAAGATAATCTACAGCAAAATCGAGAACATTTTTTTATATAGTTCCTCTATCACAGAATGAATATGCAATTTCTCCTGTAGTTACTATCTTTCTTCCTTTTCTTTTTATCAGAATGTATGACCTGCATGAATTATTTTGAATAAGTTAGTTTGATAATAAATTTCAGTATATTATAGCAATAGTAATATATGTTAGATTACTATATATAATTGTTTCTTGAAAAAATTGCCTTTGCGGTCTTTCTGCAGTGTGGAATCTCAACATCATACTGTGAAACTTTTGACTAGTAATCCGCCAGTCTTCGTGTGCTTCCTCCTCTGCAACTTTGTGATAAACTGTATTATTTCGTTTACGTAGGATTAGAATTTTTTCCCTATTACTGTTTTTGTGTGTAAAAATCACCTTGGTTGAAAGGCGCCTCATCGCGAACAAGTACTATAGCACTAGGTTGTTTGTACTGCCGTTTGCCTATTCCATGAGTAGAAACATATTGATATCATCATGGTTATTTGTAATAACAATCTTGACAGCCATTCATTATTATTTTTTTAAAAATTGTTCAGTTATTCATAGGTAAACTTTTTTTTTGACAAAATATATTTTCACTATAACTGTACTTACCTTCTTGGAGATTACAACCATGTAAATCTGTATAAGCATTGCCGTCAGTAATCCAGCTATCTACTTCGGCATCAAGGTCTGGGTTTGCTATGTTCTTACCGTCATCTATGTAGCTTTCCTGGTTAAATTATACATTTAAAAGTGATTAGATACATAATATAATGTTTAATTTGAAATCAAACATAGGCAGTCAACGTGAGCTGTATAAGCGTGAAATTATTTGTAGCACACGACATGCATTCGACATAGGCATTGCATATACCGCACATCACTATATTGTAGAACACGACATGCACTCCACAGGGGCAGTGCATATTGTAAGAAAGGACGGTTCACTCCTGCCTACGGTTGCAGTGTACAAGATTTCCACAGGCAGTGCATATGCAGCTGCATGGCAGGTTCAGTGCATTCCAGTATAAGGATGCATTGCATACGCTCGGCACAACCATACGTTCATCGCGGGTGGAGAACACACTGCACATACCGCACAGGCAGTGCAACCATAACTTATCATGGCAGCAACCGACATGGAGTCAATACAGGCAGTGCATATAGATGTCAATAGCAGTGCCTTCCTGGATAGCGAAGAGACACAGTGTATCTTGGTGTGCATGGTAGGTGTAGTCCATTATTCCACGGTCAGTGCATTGCCTGCGCACGCGTTAAAAACGGTCGGTCAGCGTTATTAAAGTTAGCGCAGCACCCAAGCGGCGAGGCATTATGGATTTGGTTAGAGCTATATAAGCGTGCAATTATTTGTAGCACACGACATGCAGTCCACATAGGCATTGCATATACCGCACATCACTATATTGTAGAACACGACATGCACTCCACAGGGGCAGTGCATATTGTAAGAAAGGGCGGTTCACTCCTGCCTACGGATGCTGTGCACAAGATTTCCACAGGAAGTGCATATGCGGTTGCATGGAAGGTTCAGTGCATTCCAGCATAAGGATACAGTGCATACGCTCTGCACAACACAACGTTCATCGCTGGTGGAGAACACACTGCACAGACCGCACATGCAGTGCAACCATAACTTATCCGGGCATCACACGACATGCAGCCAACACAGGCAATGCATATAGATGTCAATAACAGTGCCTTCCTAGATAGCAAAGAGACACAGTGTATCTTGGTGTGCATGGTAGGTGTAGTCCATTATTCCACGGTCAGTGCACTGCTTGCGCATGCGTTAAAAACAGTGGGCCAGCGTTATTAAAGTTAGCGCAGCACCCAAGCGGCGAGGCATTATGGATTTGGTGTGAGCTGTATAAGCGTGCAATTATTTATAGCACACGACATACAGTCCATATAGGCAGTGCATATACCGCACAACACTATATTGTAGAACACGACATGCACTCCACAGGGGCAGTGCATATTGTAAGAAAGGGCAGTTCACTCCTACCTACGGATGCAGTGCACAAGATTTCCACAGGCAATGCATATGCGGCTGCATGACAGGTTCAGTGCATTCCAGCATAAGGATGCAGTGCATACGCTCTGCACAACCATACGTTCATCGCGGGTGGAGAACACACTGCACAGATCGCACAGGCAGTTCAACCATAACTTATCAGGGCAGCAAACGACATGCAGTCAACACAGGCAATACATATCGATGTTAATAACAGTGCCTTCCTGGATAGCGAAGAGACGTAGTGTATCTTGGTGTGCATGGTAGGTGTAGTCCATTCCACGGTCACTACACTGCCTGCGCACGCATTAAAAACGGTCGGTCAGTAATTAAAGATAGCGTAGCACCCATGCGACGAGGCATTATGGATTTGGTGTGAGCTGTACTCCTCTCATGTTTATAAATAGTGTCGGCACCTCTTCACACTTCTAAACAGCATTAGTGATAATTAACATAGTTTAAATTTTTTTGACTCAAAACGAACCGGAACAATTCTTAGATGAAGATATAAACATAATTTTTTAATAAATACAACTTACCATAAGGCTTCCGTAGCTTCTAGTGTCACTGCTCCAGTCATCTGATCTGATTTCCTCCAAATATTCCAATTTGAGGTGACCAACTCTTGGTGCAAGGTTAGTCAAGTTTGCTTTTTTGTGTGCACGAGTGTCCAAATAATAGATCAGATACAATGCTGCTGGACCCTCAGTTGTGTTTTTATTTCCCTTCTTATCTCTGTATTTTCTCAGCCCCTCCTTAGCTCACCAGGGAGAACTTTACAGAGGTTCATCTGTTGAATTTTCTTGATATCGCGATCCATGACCAAACCAACCTCGCGTCCTATACGTGCATTACTCGTTGCGCACGTTGTCTTGATGAAGAACACAAGAAATATGAGCTTTATTGCCAGATCTGATGTTCCACCATTCTTCACATGATTGTAAAGCTTACTCGTTATAATGTTACCTGACTCACTCAAATTGAGCTATTGTTTCAGCCACCGCAAAGCTTTTGTATCGCGGTCACTTGAAGGTCGTGGAGCATCAAACATATTCTTCTTTGGGAAACCATAAATTGCTTGCACCACATCTTTTGTTATTTCAAGCTCTTCCCCTTGTTCAAGAACAATTGTTAGAGAACTAGGTCTGAATTTACTGTATAGTCATAGCATCATCTTCTTGGAAATGTTGCCGTTCAATTTGAAATCAACTACGAAACCACAGCCATGATTTCTCAAATAAATCTTCCATTTGTTAAATAGTTTTCCAGAAAGTTGTGTAATTCTGAAAGTGACCCTCTCACTATGATCTCACCATCCTTCATGTATGTTAGTTCTTTGTGAACTGTGTCACGTTTTTGCTTCTTGAAACCAGGTTTATCTATGAAAGCTTGGGCAGCATTAGGGTTTTCTTGAGTACCAGACCCAACTTCTATGTTTTCATCCATACTGTTGTGTTTCCTCTTGGTTAATCGTCCTGTTCCATGAGATGAACAAATACTCAACTGTAGAAGTTTATGTTGAAAAAATAAAATCATGCATTATAATTTATATTTTACACTATGATGTTATTTAAAAAAAAATAGAGCAACAGTTAAACACATACGTAATTTAAATTACTAGAATCAAGTGAATAAATTAAAAGATGTATAGTCAGCAAAGAGCTCATGAATCAAGAAGAATCAACTAGTACGAAATCAACACTAGTAAACAAAATTCCTGGCAGTGCATTTCAGTTAATAAATTGGTGCAGCAAAGGTGCAAACTTTCTCACCAAAATTTGAACTGTTAATCTGTGTACTCGGTAGAGGAGTAGTTCATTGAAGTTATAATTGGCAGTTCTTATCTGAAAACTATGTTATTGTTTCGAATTTCATCCATGTTGTTGAGAAAAATGTTACGTCACTACGGACATTAAAAACAATAAATCGAAAGAAACCCTAGATTAGTTTGATTAGTGGTTTTCTTGCTCGTGGTTTGTTATTCTCAAAATTGTTCAAACCATGTGCGCTGGCCATTTTTTAATATATGCTTCACTCTAAACTATGGCCAGAAATAATCAAAATACCTGCATTGAACCTTCGTGACCACGATTTTCGTCAGCCATGAAATCAATGAATAAGTGTTTTGCGGATGAAAATTCCAGGAACCTTCTGTGGGCGATTTCGATCTGTGTTATATATACCCTTTTTTTCCCTGAGAAAACCCTAATAAAACATCAATTAGTGCTCGTAAAATCGTGTCCAAACTAAATGGAGAACGAGAGGAAAATACTTCGTGGAATTTTGGACAACACCAGGACGAATCTGGGATGAGAATGGGGAATCTGTGATACCTGTCTTGTCGCCATACCGCTAGTCGGGAATCTGGAGTAGCAGTAGTCCTTAGCGCTGGTGAAGCTTTTCGCCGCCAAGGAGTTGCCTCCGTTGCTTGCCCCTGTGCAGTTAGGGTGGAGTAAGAGCGAGAAAGTGGAGCAGTGTCGGAGAAGAAGAGGAAAAAAGAGTAATAGTGTAATCATAGCCGTCCATTGGGATGTATTGCTGTATGCACGCGTGTTAACCGTTAGCGGGTTGACGCCACGTAGTTTACATATGAGCCCAACTAAGGAGCATTGCCTCTAGATGCAAAGGTGCACTACTTGGAGATAGCTAAGTAATAGAATATATTCTCACACTTGACAAATGCAACATATAGTTCTTCATGATCTACGGAAATTTAGCGTTGTGTAATAGAGACACGTATATCAATTTATTTTATCGATATTCACCGCAGTGCAATAGTAGTACTAGAGGCAGTGCAAACAAACTATAGCGAAACAACTATATTGAAACGAAATAGGCAAGGCAATTAGTGCTCACAGTTCACCCATGTTGAATGGTTGAATAATTACTAGCCACTTGGAAACTGTATTTCACCGCAGTCGCTTGTTTTTTTTGTGTTTTTACGTTATGTGACTAGTGTTGTAGGACACCTAAGGTTTATTATTATCTTTATCAGTTATACAAGATTACCAGGAAACAATACTTTTAAAAATGGCCGTGCAATGTTTTGTGATTGCTAGCAATATAGATAGATTCTACCTGATCAAAAATTGTCAGGACTGAACGCAGAGCTATTGTACTATTTCAGAGCAGTGCAAATAAAATTAAGCGAACTTCAATCTTAATAATTCCACTGCATTGTTTTGTGTCTGATAGAAATATAATAAGAAATATATCTTTTAGTCCATATTAAAGGCAGGAGGATATAACTGAATGGCAGCGCATAAAGCCATAAGAGAACCAATTATATTAGAATATCAAAAAACATTGAAATTTGTGCTCGGACGGAAGTTTAGTTAACCTAATTGTCAGAGAAAACAATATATTACACGTGAATATTGTAGCAATATTAAACGCAGTGCGATAGAACGTTCATAAGCAGTGCAAGTAACTATACGCTAACAAAGTTAAGTATTATAACAATAGCAATGCATTGTTTGTTAATAAGGCAGTTATATGGTGCGGAAGAAAAGAATGTCCTTTAGCAGCTCATCGTAAGAAAAATGGACATTGTGCACTCTGTGAGCACAGTTACATTTCTATAGGCTGTTGGATGGAATAACCACGGGCAGTGAAAATAACGATTAGAAAAGAAATCATTAAAAAATCTAAAAAAAGCAGTACTCGGTCACAAGGCAGTGCACATCTATAAGAGCAGTGCATTATGTGTTTTGAAAGAAGTAGTATTTTTCAGTATAGAAATTTATTAATCACCTCATTCGATGTATTATAGACCCTTTACACTGCGTGAGCAAAGTAATATATGGTTACGTCAAGAGTATAAGCAGTCTTATATTTGTTCACAAGACAATGCTTAGGTTCACAGTCAGCTACGCCTATAGGGAGCAACTTTATGAAAAAATAAAATAAGCAGTGCAATTATTGGTCCGAAGCAATGCACATATACAAAGGCAATGCGCTATGAATTGACGAAGCAGTAATACGTTGCCGTAAAAAATGTATTAAGCAGCCATTCCGACGCAAAATGGACCATGTGCACTGCCTGAGGTAAGTCATATATCGCTACGTTCATAGCACAGGCAGTGCAATATACCTTTCGAAGGCAGTACAAACACCAACTAGATAAGAAAGCATACTTCAATGTAAAGAGCAGTGCATTATTTGTTCACAAGGCAGTGCACACGCACAAGAGCAGACAAGAGCATAACACTGTGTCAAGAAATCACCCTTTTCTCAGCTTTAGCGCAATCAACTACACCTATAGTCTCGACAGTGTGATATAATTGCCATAGACAATGTAAAGAACGAATAGAGAAGCATCCTTACATATATATGTTTACAAGGAAGTGTATAGTTATAGACTTGAATAATATCTTTGTTATCTCGATGATTTCAAGCCACATGATAAACACAAAGGTAAGATGAAATTTGTCTTGCTGTAATATTCATATACACACGCATGGAAACAATATTGAATTGCAAATAAGCATCCTAATTAATACATTCCACGAACTTATGCTTAGAAGAGGATACTGTTGAACAACTTCTTTTTCCTTGCATTGTTGAATCTATGAGGGAATTGTATGACCCTTTTCTGCAGAAATTTCTGGATCGGCAACTTGTTCTTCTCCTGTGGTTGGTTCAACCACGCCAGGATCATCTTCTGAATATAGATTTTGTGAACCAGGCTCTTCCTGATCCTTTTACTCATCGTCTCTTCTTCTTCTTCTTCTTCTTCTTCTTCTTCTTCTACTTGAGGTCCTTGTTGATTCTCTGCTATTTCCGCTTCGGGCTCCACCGCTTTTTCGGCGACTCCTTCCACCTGGATCTCCTCCTCCATTTGTTGTACTACTGGTGCTGGCAACTGAGATCTATGAGCGTAGCATCTCTTGGTTGATCGGAAAGGTGTAAAGCTGGCGGAGTTTGCTCCGTTTGGGTCTGGCGACAAGGGCGATGGTGGGTGGCGTTGTTGGCGACGGCGAAACTTTCTTGATAGGTGTAGTTGAAGGTGGATAATGTTGAGGGCTATAAATAGAAATCTAGCGTTGCTAAATTTCTGCATGGCGGGATAAATACATGTTAGTGGCGGGAAAGATTGATAAACTAATCAAGAAAGACGGCGGGAAAGATTGGTGAACTTATGGAGAAAGACGTGATGCGCTAGTTCTACGTGACAGCCAAGAAAAGGAAGCATACGGCAAATCAAGTAGTATATCTAATGGCGGTTAATCCATAAGATTCAAATGGAATATCAAATGTCTTTGACTGTAAACGATTTTATTTCGAAAACCATTTACTAGTTCATGGTGTGAACAACAATCAGTTCTGCATGTCGAACTCGGGTAGGTTAGTTATATATTAAACTCTTATTGTAAACACAAGAGCGCAGATAGTGCATGTATATCTGTATCCGGCACGGCAGTGCCTATGAAATACACGGGGATAAGTTGTTTTTCTTTACCACAGAGAACTGCACTGCTTGGAAAACAGCAACTCTACTGCTACATAATAAACAAATTAATTTATCGTTTTTTATAACACCACAGTACACAGCATCGTTGTTTATTTTCAGCTCGACTTAGGTGCTAAAGCTCTCAGTTCTTCCGATAGTTCATCTTTTGCTTCATTGGCCTCGGAGAACAGTGCCCAGAACAGATACTCCTCCATGACTGAGCTCGCGTCCATCTGGCCGAATGGTTCAAACGAATCAAGAAGATATATTGTTAATGTCAATCAAAAATTTGTATTTGGTAAAACTATTGATTCAAAACTGGCATTACTTACATCTTTAAGATCATGTACAAGTTGAATGTCGTTGTAGTTCTCAATGCTCTTTAGAATCCAAAAACCATTCATGTCTTCAACTCCTTTTTGTAACTTCACATGTATTGATCTAGATACAATATTTCCCCACTTTGGAAGCTTGTTCTTCGGGTAGAGTTCGTCAACGAACTTGTCAAATCTCTTTAGCTGAAAAAACCAGTATGTAGAGCATAGTTAGTGACATAATTTTTTTCAAACTATGCAGATTATCTTTAGCTTTATTATAAAGTTATAAAAGTAAAAAAACCACACCATTTTTTCCCCAATTTGATTGTGGTAAGCTGTTTTAGACAATCCTTTTCTCTTTGTTCTGTAATCCCGTGTGTCAATAACTTCAACGCGACCACCTTGGGGGTAGTTGTTTAGGATGTAAGTAGACGCGTGATTGTCGAATGACACAGGCAGAAATATCTGTGATGGGCAAGGAAAATAGTCACATTGATTATATGTTATAAATGAAAATACGGAATATTTCTATATGTTATTAATGAGTTATGTATTAAAAATGTATCATCTTAGCTTTGCTCAAATCTGTATTTCCAATTAGAAGTTTGAACTGTTCAATCCCGGAGACGGCTTCAAACTGATAAATTTCATCTTGTCCTCCAGAATTTGTGAAATTCTCCTTTTTCCCAATGTCACACAAACGAGCAACCCCTAGTGGCAGTACTATCCTTCGATTCCTGAACAGACATTTGTAGTCCGGGATACTGCACCAGCTTGAAGTTATGAAGTCAATCATGTCATCATCTAGCTTGCCATTTCCATTGAAACATCCTGCAAGCCTTGCCGCAGTCCAATATTTTGGTATTTCCAGGCCTTGTTCCAGAGTTGACGAATATTTCATCATAACCAGCCTGAGAATTTCCACAGACAAACGAAAAAAGGATCAAATATAAAAACTGGGATCCATGATTGTGTGACAACATACACATATATTTTACTAAAGGAATCCACAAAGCATAGTTTGGTGCTTACTTTTCATTCTTCTCCAGAAAATCCTTGCTTAGTACCAATCTACGAGCAACTGCGGCGTCTCCCTTGTACTTACATGTGGGGGGAACATACACATAAAACTTAAGTTTAAAGATGTTTTGTAGCGGCCTCTTGTAAGATTTGATATTATCAGGGGAATTATGACCAAGAGCCTTGCTCCTTGTAACAGGTGTTCTTAATCCATGCTCTGGCAACGAAAATGTTTTAGTTGCATCTTCTCCGTGGCGTTTTGATCCGATACACGAGGTGTCTGCATCGTCAATCTGTGTTCTAACATCAGCTGTGTCATGCGGATGTCCTTTCTGAATTGCTTTTTCAACAACAGCGACCTCATGGTTAGAGGAACCTTCTTTGTGAGTAATTTCTAGTAACAACATGGTCACACCTGCAGCAATATTTGTAAAAAAACTGTGTTATTTCCTCTTACATGTTATAAATGTAAAATTATCGTCTGATGTAAAAACTAAGCATCTTGACATAATGTGACAATACCATTGTTGAACTGCGTGGTTAACCTGTCTTCTTCGGCTCCTACAACGTCTTTGTTGCATCCTTGTACTTGTTTAGACGAGTTTCCTCCTGTATCATTATTACAAGTAGTTTTCCTATTAAGCCCACTAGTAATTTTCCTATTAGCAGCATATCTATAGAATACAAGAATACCATTGCTTAGCTGTGTCGTTGATGGTTGTTGGTTAGTTTCAAATTTCTTAGAATTGTCTTCTCCTTCTTCCGTAGTATGCATTGTTACTGGTGTCAGTGTGGCCATGCACGCAGAACAACTCTGAATAACACATCAAATATATCGGTAAAAAATATAAAAAATGGACAAGTTGTTACATTACACTTATATTTCATAGATTATTATTTGTATGTGCTCGTGCGATGGAAGTAGCTAATACACGTCTAAGATATACGAACCTGTTCATCCAAGGCTCTTGCGGTTACAATGCCTTGCTCCTCTTCTGGTGCTGCTATATATTTTATTCTGTCCATGTACATGATTCCTCTATCGTCAAAATTCTAGGGCGTGTTGTTATCAGCTGAATCCATTTTATTCACTGTTACCGTTGCTGACTTGCCTCTAGTAGAGCATTCGTTCCCAACATTAAGGTCATGAGTTGCTGCATCGGTTGTATGCTTTGATTGCTTGATTCGACTGGTGCCTGAAATGTTTGCAACGTTGGTCAGGTCATTCTCGCATCTATCAAAACATCTCAGCACGTCAGTTGCACACTGATGGGATGCTCGAAAGTAGTTAGCCATTGCTTCCAGTTTACTTCATTTCAGGTCCCTGTGCTTCATGGTAAGTTCTTTATATAGCATTGCAGCATTTGTATCATCACTTATGATTTCATCACCTGCTTCCTCCTCTAGCAGTATATCTATATACTTGTCCATGCATTGATCTAGCCTGTGGGACTTTGTTCCTGAACCCTCTAATTCTCTATTAGAGGTTGAGGTTATCTTGTTACAAGTCGTTTCTGCCACAGGAGGTTTCAAATAATAGCTTCTTTCGTCACAACTTTTCCACTGCAAACAATAATCAAATATTATTTCCATGGATCGTGAATAACTGTCAGAAGAGGTAATTTTAAAATAGTTCATTTGATAGAATGATTCTTTATGTGAAACAAGATGAGGTCAAGTAGAATACTTACATCCAGTCGTCCCCACCTCTCTTTGTCAATGACATCCGCTTTCAATACAGCAAGTAGATCTGATTTGTCCAGATATTTGATCCTTGGTCTTTCTTTTGTCATAAGTGATTTTCTGCACTTGAGCGAATCCAGGTATATTATTAGAGGAAGGAGTACGCAACCTTCGGCAACACTTTGATTCATATCATCAACATGAAACTTTATTGCTGCCCTCTTGATCTCGTCAATTACAAACTGGCAAAAGTCCATTTTTCCAGAATTCTCGATATCAAGGCTTTTCACTACCCCAACTTGCCGGCTGATGAGGTTGTTTAAACCTGGACATATAAGCTTTGTGCATATTACAAGTATTATGCATTTCATTGTAAACTTGTCCATTGCACCCTTTTTGATATGACGGGTCAGGTGTTGCATCGTTGCAGTGTCCCTCTCTCCCAAACCCAATTTCTTCTTAAGCCACAGTAAAGCAAAGGTATCGCCAGCTTCTGAAGGCCGAGGCGCCTTTATAATGCCGTTGGGTAGACCAAGGGCAGAATGCACTACATCTGCTGTCGGAGCTATATTCCTACCACCGACAAACTCCATTTTCAGAGTTTCTACATCAATCTTCTTGTATAGCTTAATAATCAGGGGCCTAATAATGTTTGAATCCAGCTTGTATTCTAGGATGAAACCCCAGCCAATCTTCACGAGCTCTACTTTTTGGAGATCGTTCAGATCATGTTTAATCAATCTGTTGAGATCTTTGAGAGAGCACCTTATTGTGTAATTTGATCCAGTCCTACTACGGGGTTTCTTCTTGTCCCTTATATATTTTTCAATTGCCATCAGTTGATTCTTGGATATATCCTGGTAGTTTACAGAAAAACATATCAAATATTCATAAACTTATTTCTAAATTTCTTAGTGCAGACTATAGTCTCAATTAAGGAACATGACATGCATTAACATTACGTAAGCTTACTATGACAACATTATTTTGGTTGTTCAGACTGCCATGTTGTTCTCCACCAATCTTTCGTTTCTTCTTACGTACACCGCCTTTGATGTTTGAACCTATTTTGTGTTTCTTTTTCAGCTCCAGTTTTATTTTGTAATTCTCAATCTTCCTGTTAAGTTCATTTTCTGACACATCAAACTCATCGTCAGTCTGTGCCATATCGTCGGAAGATTATCCATCGCTAGCATTGCAAGAGCTCATTTTTCCCTAATGGAAGAGACATACCAATCTTATTACACGTTATAATTTTTGAACCGACCACCTGAAGCACTTCAATTCAACGTGCTTAATTTAAACTTTAAATTATAACTACACCTAGCTGTATAGTGTAACATCAAGTTGCAGAATAGGACAGGTGCAGGTACAGGTGCAAGTAGTTATAAAATTATGCATGCAATAAAAACTGAGAAAAAAAATTATACTAACCAGAACGCATTACTAATCATTCATTGAATATCTGAATTCACTTGAAGTAACAGTAAAATATAATTTACTGAAGCTGATCCTACTTGTGAAAAATATTGTGTATATTGTCCGAGTGCATAATAAATATATTTTTTACTTACCGTACGATTTATGCAACAGGATTTCTCATAGAAAAAATATGATGTAGTAACGAAATACTCCCTCCGTTTCAAAATATAAGATGTTTTGGCTTTGTGACATGAGTGTATCTAGACCCCTTTTAGTATCCATGTTCACTCCACACCTTGATGAACCTACACACTAAAAGAAGTCTAGATACACTTCATTCACAAAGCTAAAACATCTTATATTTTGAAACGGAGGAAGTATTAGATATAGAAAGCTAGGGTTTCGATATTTAAATTTTACTAACCTATTACCTCCGTCCTAAAAAGGATATCAAAAGTTTGTTTGAATTTGGATGTATCTATATACTCTCTCCGATCCAAATTAATTGACTTGGATTTATATAGATTTGGTTGTATCTAGTACTAAAACATGTCTAGGTTCATCCGAATCTATACAAATCCAAGTCAATTAATTTGGATCAGAGGGAGTACTAAATACTGTCTACAATCGTATTTCGCTGAAAGAAACTTGAAAAACTAATTTAGACTATAATAGTCTTTCAATTTATCGTGGACTTGATCTCAGTACCAAGGTCTCCATAGTATTCTACAAGGAAATCTTTGCTATCAAGTAAGAGCGGTAAGTTCTTTGCAACTGACTAGTAGCGGGGATGATCTCGAATCCTTATCAATGGGGATGTTTTGTTAAGTTTCTATAGAGAATCCTTAGCTCGGAAAGAGGACGGCGCTGGCGGTTCCTTCTGCTGCAGATTTTCCGCAATCTGCGGAAGAGTTGCTTGTCTTCTAGGGATTGGACCAAGTAAGAGCGGTAAGTTCTTCGCAATTGAGTAGTAGCAGGGATGATCTCGAATCCTTATCAATGGGGATGTTTTGTTAAGTTTCTATAGAGAATCCTTACCTCGGAAAGAGGACGGCGCCGCCGTTTCCTCCTGCTGCAGATTTTCCGCAATCTGCGGAATAGTTGTTTCTCTTCTGCGGATGGATAGTAGAGGAAGCAGATGAAGGCTAATTAGATACAATAACGGAGAACCGTGTCTCATGTCGTCCATAATAACTGTTGTAATTCCCGATTTTATTAAGATTTTTCCAGGGCAGTGCAATTTTTTAAAAGGGCAATTCAATAGTAAACTAGTTGGCAGAACAATGATTCCTGTAAATTAGTGTAGCAAAAACAGGAAATCAGTGTCATTTACGGTCCTGGAATTTATTATAGGTATACCATATAAACTGTACTCCTAACCGTCTTCGAGTTATTATATATATATTATAATTCATAAAAACAAGATGCTAATTTTAATGTTTCCAGCTAATTCTTGTTCCATTAATTTTACCCAGATTACTTATCATGCTCTGATCGGAATTTCACGATGCATCATACAATTTTATTTAGTGCCGAAAGTTAACACATCCATCTGTTGTGAACTATAAGTCGTAAACAATACTATTTACGATGCAACATACAATTCATGATGCAACATGCCTTCTACGGTAAGTGCACCTCCATCGCATGATATCTCGGACCTTTTTCGCAGAGCAGCTTGCGTAGTATTTTGAAGGCAGTTCATATATATTTCATGATCTTTGTGTGTATGGCATTATAATGTCAGTACCATGATGCACTCAACGAGCAATGCATGATTGATATTCGAGTTGTGCATCACAGTGTATATAGCAGGTGGTATGGAATTGCATGTCTAGTACACTGCCATTTCATATTATCTTTCACCAAGCAGTGCACAGTAGGTGAAAAACGAAAAGGTTGAACCAAGACCCAACATGTCAGAAGTATACATCGATACAGATAATGTTCAACAGTGCATACTACATACACGGACGACGCACCTCGCTGCGCATAGCAGATGGGGTGCATTGCACAGTCATTGAACTACCATAGAATCTTGACTTGTACTGTGCGTACAACACTTTATGAAGCATTTAGAAGACAGTTCATATATACTTCATTGGCAGTGCATACCTGTCTTTAACCGCATTGTATTAGTATTATCCTGAAGCACTCCGAATTTGCTCGTTTTTTATGTGATTGCATATTGCTTTTAATTAAAAATAACGAATTTCCATTAATGATTAATGCTAGTCAAGAATTGTACTGAATACTAGTTGCTTATTTGTCTGAACGAAGTGATGTGTAGTATAGATGACAGTGCTATATTTATAGTATAGGTAGTGCGTGCATTAGTACGTTTTTTCGCTAATAAACAACTTTTTATTTCTCATAAACTCTGCACTGCTCGGTGCAAGATAATATGAAAGGGCATTCCCACTTGCTATGTACTCTGAGATGCACTGCCCGAATACAAATCATGCACTGCTCGTTGAGTACTTCGTGATGCTGTCATTATAATGCCATGCACATGAGATGCACTGCCCCAAAGCTGTAGATGAACTGTCCTAAAAATGCTTTGTAAACTGTTGTCAAAACAAATTTATAAATTTAATGATCCGACAGTGGTCTGAAATTTTAAATGTTACTAATCCCTATTATAATTAATTCAGACTATTTTTTGGAGTTCCAACAATTCCATCGATAAATTTCTAGTCATGCCGGAAACACACGTCAGGAATTTGTTTCTGAATGAAGCCGCATTATTCATCATATTCATCACTCCTGAGAATCAAACAAAAAACAAATAAAACTTCACTGAATGATGACAGACACTGAATAAATAGTTTTTATTTTGGTACAATTATAGAAGTACATATATCTGTATTGATTGACAAGTTCCTTAATCTTTCTTGTGTACTTTTCATTGAACTTTGACAAAACCATGTCAAACGTCAGCTGTTCCCGCAAGGCTTTAGTATCAGTCTATACAAATAAAAGTTCATATCAAATATATTTTAATTTAGTGTTGTTTTATACTAGTGCAAGTATGAAATTAAGTCTCTCTCGAAAATATACTTACAGACTGGAACCAATGGTCAACAATACCATCGTAAGATTTGAGCAACCTTAGCAAACCTACTCCGCTGTCTTTCCTACTCATTTCATAGACTGACCCATATTTCAGTTGCTTGTTTGATATATAAATTTTAATAGGGCAAGGATCACGCAGTGTTAATGATACTTAACTAGTTTTCATTGTCAGATATCCACTGAACAGGTGGTGTTCTCATATTTCGAAATTCAACCCTGTACGAAAAACTGTATGCTTCTTCAAATGCAAACTTGAAGTTGTTTATCACAATGGCTGCTTCCTCTTCAACAGTCTCGTTCATGACGTTCGAACAAACAATATCATATTTCCGACCTTGAAGGTCAGCAATCACGGCATACCACACATCATTTGGCCGTAGAGGTATGATGATCTAAACAAACAAAGAGATGAAACAATTGGCTTGCAGATCTAAAAACAATGTCACTAGAAAATAACATAGACACTAAAATTTAAAAATTACCATTGATACATTTGCCAGGTTCCATCTAGTGTGATTCTCTGATAAGTATCGTTTGAACGATCTTGGATTAAATTCTGGCCTTGTGAGCAAAAGCTAATAACATAATTTTTTAGAAAAAAACAAACCAGTTAGTAGATATCATAATTTCTATGTTCATGGATCGATGTATGCGTGTTCAGTCGCATGTGAAAACATGTATAGATAGAACGGGTGTTACTAAAAAAACTTTCTAACTGCGCTTAACGCATCTTCGTGCATCATGATGTACCTGGTTGGGAACAATTTATGATTGTGTTGATTATTATCTAGGTTGTGTTTCTGTTCTGTCATGACCAACATTGCCATATAGTTTATTACGTGTGAATTCACACTTCCATAAACCTGCATTGATAAACCAAATACTCTCTGGCAAGCCCATTTTTTCCTGCACAGAACCACCTTGTCGCTGGTAGAATACAGAAAAAATAGAATCGAAACACTCCATTATTACAATGCGATGAAAACAATTAAATATATTTTCATAGTAAAGTATGCGAGACAAAACGTTACCTTCTCGCCTTTTGATTCGGAGTGGTCTCTACTATGAATTCAAATAAAGCTACTTCAACATCTTTTGATTGTTTCATAACAGGATATGGAATTCGGCGGCGATTAATGCATGTTCTTATTTCAGCATTGTCAGCACTGTTTGTTTGCATACCTGATCCAATGCTTGGTATAGATGCTGATGCAAAAGAGACATGTCTTCTGCAAGCTTCCTGCTCAAATGATGGTCCAGCGGTGCGGAATGATACATTATTATGCTATAGTCTAGGGTCTCGAGAGTTTTCTCGTTCAGGACAGCTTCTTGTGTAGCCGGGTTGTTGGTTTCCAGTATTTCTCAAAATTGACCTAGGCATACTCGAGGATATTGTATTTTCGTTGTACATTTGACTACTAGCAATGTTACGCCGAGGACTGTAAGTATTATCTAGGTTGTGTTTCTGTTCTGTCATAACCAGCATTGCCATATAGTTTATTACGTGTGAATTCACACTTCCATAAACCTACATTGATAAACCAAACACTCTCTAGGAAGCCCATTTCTTCCTGCACAGAACCACCTTGTCGCTGGTAGAATACAGAAAAAATAGAATCGAAATACTCCATTATTACAATGCGATGAAAACAATTAAATATATTTTCATAGTAAAGTATGCGAGACAAAACGTTACCTTCTCGCCTTTTGATTCGGAGTGGTCTCTACTATGAATTCAAATAAAGCTACTTCAACATCTTTTGATTGTTTCATAACAGGATATGGAATTCGGCGGCGATTAATGCATGTTCTTATTTCAGCATTGTCAGCACTGTTTGTTTGCATACCTGATCCAATGCTTGGTATAGATGCTGATGCAAAAGAGACATGTCTTCTGCAAGCTTCCTGCTCAAATGATGGTCCAGCGGTGCGGAATGATACATTATTATGCTATAGTCTAGGGTCTCGAGAGTTTTCTCGTTCAGGACAGCTTCTTGTGTAGCCGGGTTGTTGGTTTCCAGTATTTCTCAAAATTGACCTAGGCATACTCGAGGATATTGTATTTTCGTTGTACATTTGACTACTAGCAATGTTACGCCGAGGACTGTAAGTATTATCTAGGTTGTGTTTCTGTTCTGTCATAACCAGCATTGCCATATAGTTTATTACGTGTGAATTCACACTTCCATAAACCTACATTGATAAAACAAACACTCTCTAGGAAGCCCATTTCTTCCTGCACAGAACCACCTTGTCGCTGGTAGAATACAGAAAAAATAGAATCGAAATACTCCATTATTACAATGCGATGAAAACAATTAAATATATTTTCATAGTAAAGTATGCGAGACAAAACGTTACCTTCTCGCCTTTTGATTCGGAGTGGTCTCTACTATGAATTCAAATAAAGCTACTTCAACATCTTTTGATTGTTTCACAACAGGATATGGAATTCGGCGGCGATTAATGCCTGTTCTTGTTTTAGCATTGTCAGCACTGTTTGTTTGCATACCTGATCCAATGCTTGGTATAGATGCTGATGCAAAAGAGACATGTCTTCTGCAAGCTTCCTGCTCAAATGATGGTCCAACAGTGCGGAATGATACATTATTATGCTGTAGTCTAGGGTCTCGAGAGTTTTCTCGTTCAGGACAGCTTCTTGTGTAGCTGGTTTGTTGGTTTCCAGTATTTCTCAAAATTGACCTAGGCATACTCGAGGATATTGTATTTTCGCTGTACATTTGACTACTGGCAATGTTACGCCGAGGACTGTAAGCTTGGTGCATTAGTCTTATAGAGTAACTACTTCCTGGTAGTTGGCTCTAAGATACTGCCATCCCAGTAGTAGCATGCGTTGCCTCGTACTACTGTTGCATTTGTATGCGCAAACACGAATTTGAATACTAACTTGATGTATGAAAATCTCTGTGATTTGTATGTCCTAGATTTTCAGAGTCATGGTCTTGCAATGTTGTTCTTGAGTTTGTTCCGCTTCCTCCGTCCTGCTCTATGAAGCCACGTCCATCCATTGATTTGTCCTGTTCTATAGTCTTATCCAATCTTGCTGTCTCTGTAGACCTTCTGCTGTTCAACATGTTAGGCCCTTGTATGGATGCCTGCTGCACAACGTGCTGTGATTGCACATATTTCTCTCCTGATCCAGCATTCCAATAGAAAGTTGGATGACAGGTTGCCCTACTGTTTTACTTGTTAATAGTATCAACCAACATTGCGTGTGTTTAGCAGAGATGTTTTTACTGCGAGTGATGTTGCTGACTCTTGGTATCTGAATTGCAAAATTAGGAGTTGTCGTACCATTATACCTTTTCCTGTTATCAATGGTTTCATTTGTAAGTGAATCTCTTCTGCTGGAATTGATTCCTCTAGATAAATGATCGGTACTTGAACCTCTTATGCTGGAATTGGTTTCTCCAGAGAAATTTTTCGTGGTAGAAGCTCCACTAATTGGTGTATAACTTTTGGCAGACTGCTAAAGCTGCACAGAATGGGAGAATGTTCTCGCATCGCCATTGTTATTCCCTAGGTTTATATTTTTCAGTGTCATAGACATGTCTGCCACTAACGTGCTGCCACTTATTGATATAGAACCATACGAATCATAATTATCAGAGACTTGTCCGTCGTGCTGAATACCAGATGAATGCACATTTGCAGATGCTGGTCCGTACGTTTCACATGACAAACAGTTAAGTTGTGTTGGATTAGCTTCTATTTTAGGCTCGGCTACTGAAGTGATAACAGGTTTTTCTTTCGCTCTCTACGTAAGGTCAGCCAGATCTGAAACTTCTGTCCAAAATTCATCATTTCCTTCCCAGAAAGAAAACGAATCATCACTGTTATCTTCTGTCTTCTGTTTCTTTGAAATGCGATCATCAGAAACAAGATCAAACTCAAATTGTAGTGATCCCGCAACAACCCGTTTTTCACCGACACAGTTGGAGTTCTGTTAGACCTGAAATGTATCTATACCATTTGCAGCAGGCTGCCTCTCTTCTTCTTGATCACTTGCATGATGACTTGGTCCTGCTTCCGCACTTGGGATGCAAAGGCTTGCATTCATGCGGTTGAAAACATCCGGACCAGGCACAGGGACATGTTGTGGGTTGGAAATTTGTAGTTGTCTTTCTTAATTTCCAATATCCAGTTTTGGCACGGGAACCGTAACTAGATTAGTAATGTCAGTCGATGCAGCATGCACCGAACCAACAACTTCTCCACCGACCTGTATCTTAAGGTGGTTCAAGCCCATCTTTTGAGCATCACGAATTGTATGTTCAGAACCAGGCAGTCTCTCATCAAAATTATCTTGTGCGCAATGAGTTGCTGACTCAGAATGTAAAAAATGGCTATGATCAAAACACCGTGTTTGCACTTGAATTCTTGATATGTCTTCATTGTCAAATGTATTTGACACGCCATTGGATATAGCCAACACGGCCATCTGTGCATTAGTTCTATTCCATTGAGATGTTGCTTCTGACACATGAACTGTATCTGCAGTGTCCAACTCGTTCCTTGCATGCTTTGTACACCTTGTTCCAGACGAAAGCTCTGCCTGGGATTCATTATCAATACATGTAATGGAAGTTGCTGTACATACTGTACTAGTGTTGTCCTGAACAATAACTGTATGAACTTGCTGATTTTCGACTGAAGTTGCACTTGTTGCTACACAATTTGTAGCTATAGCAGGCTTAGCGATCATCCCGTTACCAGAACCCTGACCTGCATATTCTGTGACAGATTGCATGGATTGCGTTGAATTTGTGACAGGAATTATCACTTCATCTGATCGCAGGGCATCATCAGTAGCACCACAATCTGTTGGTTCAGAGTTCATCTTTGGTAATTGTTCAATTTTGGACAAATTATCACGTGTCGGTAACATATGTACCAGGGCCTTGCAACAATATTCCAACTCCTGCATATATTTCGTATTTTCAGGGGATCCATAACTTGGTCCGCAAAAGTTAACTTGACAAGCAGCTCACAGTATTCTGCTAGCCTTCTACATACAGATGTTAGCCCATATGTTGATTTCTCCAGCACACTGCCTTTGTCTTCAACATCGCGCTCATTATCTTCTCTTGCGTATAGCGACCCTTGAGGTGTAGAGTACATACCCCTATTCTCATGATTGAGCATAGATATTCTAGAAATCTTTCTAATATTGCTCTTCATATTCAGATTCATCGCAGACAACATGTCAGCATACATGTCCGTCACTATGGCCTGTATTTCTCTGGCAGCCTAGAAGTTTTCACATTATAAGCATTATTGCTATCGCCTATTTTTAATATCATAAATATAATAGTGCACTACTGAGATAACTGAATAGGTAACACCATGATCAAACACCAGTAGTATGGTTACCTAATTAAACCTAGTAGAACATGCAGATGTAGAAAGAATGTTCATCCTGGTAGGAAGTAGCTAAAGCAGGCAGAAAAATAGTACAATGAAACGATGAGAGAATTTAATACTCTACTACAACAAGTTCGAGAAATAAAAAACATGAATGCTTGAGGTCAAGTAGGCAATGTATATGTAGAACACAAACACAAGAAGATTCGTCATGATCACGAATGAAAGAATTGGGAAGATTATAAAAATTCTTACCTCCGCATGCATAAGTGGGTCTGTTATAAACTTTTCAATGAAAGTTGTAACATTATGAACTATCTCTTTGTTCAACTCAGCATTAGAAAACACAGTTTCATTTATATCCTTCAACTACATATTCAACATGGACAAAACAGAAAATACAATACAATAATATGAGTAAGAAGCAACAAGACCGTAGTAATAATTGCACATAATATGAATAACTATGGGAGTCTTGCCTTGTGAACACCATAAACGTTTTGTTGATGAGGCATCTGGTCAAGACTCTCATATAACGCCATATTTTCAGTTGACTAGAAAGATATTCTAGGCAGTGCATGGCCTAGAAGCAGAGCATTTGTGTCTAGTAGTTCAAAGTACATTACGTGCATTAAAATTGTTACAACCATATTAAAAGAACAAATCCACAGAAATTACTGACAACTAGTATTATAGAAAATAATTATCACGGTGGGTAACTAACCGGGATAATTGGAAGGAAACCACCAACTACACCTTTCAAACCATTTTTCTGTAAAGTGTCAATACAGCCAATAAGCTTGTTGAATGTAGCAAGACACCTGTCATAGGAGTCAATCTCATCAGACACTCCAATTGCAGAGAAGTAGTCCGGGCTGGCTCCATCATATGTGCTCGGACACAGCATAACAGTGTTTGCAAATAGAACAAAACATGTTTTGAACTGAGATCCTACCAGGTTAGGAGTAATCATCTTTTCGAGCTTACTGATAGTTGGTGTTGGCCCTGCACAATGAGTTAATTATCTGACCATATTGCGTATCCATTGCGGACACGCCTTCTTTATGGTTCTACCCCCAAAGGGGATGCCAAGTATCTTGTTAAAGTGAAAGGGCTTGAATTCAAAGCCGCATCCGTTGGGAAATTCAAAACTTCTTGTAGTAACGTTAAAGTGAGCAACAAGCCACAAAACTAGTGACCTTGGCAACTCTTCACAACACATACCAAGCATACCATCAAATTGTATGCTCCTTCGCAAAACCTTCTGGTCATTACTCAGCCTTTTCACCAGTTTTATAAACTTTGGAAGAGATAACTGTGTGGTGAAAACATGATCAGCCATTTCTGTATGAGATTTTTTTCTATCGATAGGGTAAAAAAATTTATTAGTTAACGAGGTATAGATTTTTTTTAGTAAGTCATATATGTCAGATTTCGAAGTTATACATTCGACGCAGCACACAGGATAGACCAGTACAAAAAAATAATTCGAAATTAAAAAAAAGACCTCGCAAACACTATACAATGATCATTAAATGAAATAATAAATAGAAATTGAAGCGTGCTTAACCAACAATCGTCCTATATCGTTCTTAATTATGGATGTGCAAGTAATATATCGCTAGCAACAAACACTTTCGTCGTGAGCGCAAAAAGATTTATATGAAGTAGCTAAACATATGCATAATACAGAGATCTACAAGTGAGCTAGACGGAAAATCAACCTTCTAGGATACGACGAATCACATAGACATGGAGGGATACAAGATGAATAGATGAACTTCGCTAGTAAAAGTAGATTTGAAAATGTGGAAGAACAACCCTAAAAGAAGAACGAGGAGAGAGCAGCGTTCGTTAAACGCTATATCCGCCTGCCGCAACTAGTGATTCTTGAGAAACAAGAAGGTCCTTATTAATGAACCAAGACCGCACATGTCAGAGCTCTACTTTGTTTACCAGCATTATATTAGTATCCTGAAGCACTCTGTAAGCCGTGCATTTTCTGTTTACAAGCAGTACACTGCCATTTCATATTATCTTTCACCGAGCAGTGCACAGTAGGAGAAAAACGAAAAGGTCCTCGTTATTGAAACAATATCCCACACGTCAAAAGTCTACGTCGATACAGATAATATTACGTAGTGCATACTACGTACACCGGCAGTGCACATCGCTGTGCATAGCAGGTGGGGTGCATTGCACGGTCATTGAACTGCATAGAAACTTGTCTTTCACCGTGCGTACAACACTTTATGAACCATTTGGAAGTCAGTTCATACGTATTTCAATGGCAGTGCATACCTGTTTTTAACCGCATTATTGTACTAGTATCCTGAAGCGCTCCGTAGGCAGTGCATGCTTTGTTTACCTGCAGTGCATATGAGTGTGCGTAGCATGCGGGGTGCATTGCACGGTAAGTGCACTGTCCTCGCATGTTATCTTGGACCTTTGCGCACAGCAGTTTACAAAGCATTTCTAAGGCAGATCATACAGAGGTTCAACGCAGTGCATCTTGTGTGCATGGCAATATAATGACAGTATGACGATGCAATCAACGAGCAGTGCATCTAAGTGTATATAGCAGGTGGGATTGAATTGCACGGCTAGTGCACTGCCATTTCATATTATCTTTCACCGAGCAGTGCACAGTAGGAGAAAAACGAAAAAGTCCTCGTTATTGAAACAATACCCCACACGTCAAAAGTCTATGTCGATACAGATAACGTTACGCAGTGCATACTACGTACACCGGCAGTGCACATCGCTGTGCATAGCAGGTGGGGTGCATTGCATGGTCATTGAACTGCCATAGAAACTTGTCTTGCACCATGCGTACAACACTTTATGAAGTATTTGGAAGGCAGTTCATACGTATTCCAATGGCAGTGGATACCTGTTTTTAACCGCATTATTGTAGTAGTATCCTGAAGCGCTCCGTGGACAGTGCATGCTTTGTTTACCTGCAGTGCATATGAGTGTGCGTAGCATGCGGGGTGCATTGCACGGTAAGTGCACTGCCCTCGCATGTTATCTTGGACCTTTGCGCACAACAGTTTACAAAGCATTTCTAAAGTAGATCATACAGAACTTCAGCGCAGTGCATCTCGTGTGCATGGCATTATAAGGACAGTATGACGATGCAATCAACGAGTGGTGCATCTAAGTGTATATAGCAGGTGGGATTGAATTGCACGGCTAGTCCACTTCAATTTCATATTATCTTTCACCGAGCTGTGCACAGTAGGAGAAAAACGAAAATGTACTCGTTATTGAAACAATACCCCACACGTCAAAGTCTACATCGATACAGATAACGTTACACCGTGCATACTACGTACACAGGCAGTGCACATCGTTGTGCATAGCAGATGGGGTGCATTGCACGGTCATTGAACTGCCATCAAAACTTGTCTTCTACCGTGCGTACAACACTTTACGAAGCATTTGGAAGACAGTTCATACGTATTCCAATGCCAGTGCATACCTGTTTTAACCACATTATTATAGTAGTATCCTGAAGCACTCTGTGGGCAGTGCATGTTTTGTTTACATGAAGTGCATATGAGTGTGCGTAGAATGCGGGGTGCATTGCACGGTAAGTGCACTGCCCTCGCATGTTATCTTGGGCCTTTGCGCACAGCAGTTTACAAAGCATTTCTAAGGCAGATCATATAGAGCTTCAATGCAGTGCATCTCGTGTGCATGGCATTATAATGACAGTATGACGATGCAATCAACGAGCACTGTATCTAAGTGTATATAGCAGGTGGGATTGAATTGCACGGCTAGTGCACTGCAATTTCATATTATCTTTCACCGAGCAGTGCACAGTAGGAGAAAAACGAAAAGGTACTCGTTATTGAAACAATACCCCACACGACAAAAGTCTATGTCGATACAGATAACGTTACGACTGCATATTACGTACACCGGCAGTGCACATCGCTGTGCATAGCAGGTGGGGTGTATTGCACAGTCATTGAACTGCCATCGAGACTTGTCTTGCACCGTCCGTATAACACTTTACGAAGCATTTGGAAGGTAGTTCATACATATTCCAATGGCAGTGCATACATGTTTTTAACCGCATTATTGTAGTAGTATCCTGAAGTGCTCCGTGGGCAGTGCATACTTTGTTTACATGCAGTACATATGAGTGTACGTAGCATGCGGGGTGCATTGCATGGTAAGTGCACTGCCCTCGAATGTTATCTTGGACCTTTACGCACAACAGTTTACAAAGTATTTCTAAGGCAGATCATACAGAGCTTCAGCGCAGTACATCTCGTGTGCCTGACATTATAATGACAGTATGACGATGCAATCAACGAGAAGTGCATCTAAGTGTATATAGTAGGTGGGATTGAATTTCACGGCTAGTGCACTGCAATTTCATATTATCTTTCACCGAGCAGTGTACAGTAGGAGAAAAACGAAAAGGTCATCGTTATTGAAACAATACCCCACACGTCAAAAGTCTATGTCGATACAGATAACGTTACACAGTGCATACTACGTACACCGGCAGTGCACATCGCTGTGCATAGCAGGTGGGGTGCATTGCACGGTCATTGAACTGCCATCGAGACTTGTCTTGCACCGTCCGTATAACACTTTACGAAGCATTTGGAAGGCAGTTCATACATATTCCAATGGCAGTGCATACATGTTTTTAACCGCATTATTGTAGTAGTATCCTGAAGTGCTCCGTGGGCAGTGCATGCTTTGTTTACATGCAGTGCATATGAGTGTACGTAGCATGCGGGGTGCATTGCATGGTAAGTGCACTGCCCTCGCATGTTATCTTGGACCTTTACGCACAGCAGTTTACAAAGTATTTCTAAGGCAGATCATACAGAGCTTCAGCGCAGTACATCTCGTGTGCCTGACATTATAATGACAGTATGACGATGCAATCAACGAGAAGTGCATCTAAGTGTATATAGTAGGTGGGATTGAATTTCACGGCTAGTGCACTGCAATTTCATATTATCTTTCACCGAGCAGTGTACAGTAGGAGAAAAACGAAAAGGTCCTCGTTATTGAAACAATACCCCACACGTCAAAAGTCTACGTCGATACAGATAACGTTACACAGTGCATACTACGTACACCGGCAGTGCACATCGATGTACATAGCAGGTGGGGTACATTGCACGGTCATTGAACTGCCATAGAAACTTCTCTTGCACCGTGCATAGAACACTTTACGAAGCATTTGGAAGGCAGTTCATATGTATTCCAATAGCAGTGCATACATGTTTTTAACCGCATTATTGTAGGAGTATCCTGAAGCGCTCCGTGGACAGTGCATGCTTTGTTTACCTGCGATGTATATGAGTGTGCGTAGCATGCAGGGTGCATTGCACGGTAAGTGCACTGTCGTCGCATGTTATCTTGGACCTTTGCACACAACAGTTTAGAAAGCATTTCTAAGGAAGATCATAAAGAGCTTTAGCATAGTGCATCTCGTGTGCATGACATTATAATGACAGTATGACGATGCAATCAAGGAGCAGTGCATCTCAGTGTATATAGCAGGTGAGATTGAATTGCACGGTTAGTGCACTGCCGTTTCATATTATCTTTCACCGAGTAGTGCACAGTAGGAGAAAAACGCAAAGGTTCTCGTTATTGAAACAATACCCCACACGTCAAAAGTCTACGTCGATACAGATAACGTTACGCGGTGCATACTACGTACACCGCAGTGCAGATCGCTGTGCATAGCAGGTGGGGTGCATTGCACGGTCATTGAACTGCCATAGAAACTTGTCTTGCACCGTGCATAAAGCACTTTATGAAGCATTTGGAAGGCAGTTCATACATATTCCAATGACAGTGCATACCTGTTTTTAATCGCATTATTGTAGTAGTATCCTGAAGCGCTCCGTGGGCAGTGCATGCTTTGTTTACCTGCAGTGCATATGAGTGTGCGTAGCATGCGGGGTGCATTACACGGTAAGTGCACTTCCCTCGCAAGTTATCTTGCACCTTTGCGCACAGCAGTTTACAAAGCATTTCTAAGGCAGTTCATCTACATCTTAATGACAGTGCATCTCGTGTGTATGGCATTGTAATGACAGCATCACGAAGTACTCAATGAGCAGTGCATGATTTGTATTCGAGCAGTGCATCTGCATATAAAAGCAGTATCACAAAGCTAAGATGGTACATTTTTTAATACATAACTCATTAATAACATACAGAGATACTCCGTATTTTCATTTATAACATATAATAAATGCTATTTTGAACTCCTTTAAAAGGAGTTTCACAAATCTGGTGTGGTGTATTGCAAGGTGAGTGCACTGCTAAAAATTGTTATCTTGCACCATGCGTACAGCACATAGACAGCTCATTTTTTATTTTATGATCAGTGCATTATGAAGCACTTGTAAGGGACTTCATATATAGTTCACGGGCACTGCATCTCGTTGTCCATGGCATTATAAAAGCATTATCACAAAGCACTCAGGGTCAGTGCATCCGTTGTATACGATGTATGCATCTCGGTGCACATTGCTGGTTGTATATGAGCAGTGCAAAACGGATAAACAAAGCCACGAAACCCAGCACAAATGTACTGCCTCTCCCCTGACGAAGGACTGGTTAGACAGTAGACCCCGCATATATGTCGCTATCAATACTGAAGTGTTCTTCTTGGAAAAGGGGTAATGCATTTTCGTACTGAATTATGACCCACCTGTCCGACAACTTGTTTTCGAGAGATAAAACCTTCCCACCCGTCGTTGGTATTTAAAGAAGGAACGGAAGGTAGGAAAACATATCTTCTTCAAACTATTATAACCAGCTAATGCTGGAACAACCCATAACTTTCTCAGCCGCCGCCGTCGCCCGCTTGTCGATCTAAGGAAAGTTTCAACCACGCTTCAAAACAAGCAGTAAGATATTTCCATCTCACCAAGGCAAGGCAATAGAGAGAGACGTCGTCATCACTGGCACCACAAATCAGGTAACCAGATATCGAACCTGCTTAAACGATTGAAATTCTAGGGATATATGTAATGAGGCGATTCAGCTTGTACTTCGTCTCTACATGGTAGACATGGTAGACATGGCCGGCAGCTACAATGTAGTGACAATACAACAGTTTTTTGAAAAAAAAATTGCCAACAGCATAGCTGATTTTTATCTTGAGATTCAACGGAGATATAACTTCCTAGTTTTAAAGCACGGAGCATAGTTTCTATAGTGATGGGAACCGTTTAATAACCATCATAGTGTAGTACAATTGATATAGCGGAAATAATTATATACGAAACTACATGACCATTTGCTACGCATATAGTTTGAGCAGCAGATAACACTATGTGTAATCATAAAAAAAATTTCACAGTGGATCACTTCAATTGTAGGCTACACCAATTCGTTCATTTTCTATCAAAGTAATGTATTAGTCTGTGTACTTAATAGCAAGAGATTATACAATACATTGAGAAGTTCAGTCGATGTACAATAAAACTATGCTCTAAATATAATTCAGCTATTCCTGACAAATAATATTTATTATTATGTATATAATCAGCAAGGTTGTTGGTGGTTGTTGCAAAAAAGGTAAATGGAGGAAATAATACCACAGTAAATTTCAAAATATTTCGGCATACATATTTCAACAGATTGTTTTTGCATCGAAGCCTACTTATATAAGTTATATAACAGATAGATTATTATTGTTGATGTTACATATACGCAAGCATAGTGTTGCTTTTTTATCTGTGAGTTTTTTTCACTAAATCTAGAGAATGCGATATATGCTGCATTACACCAAATTGCAAAATTCAGCAGGGACCCAGATTATCTCATTTGATTGATCGTACATTGGCTGAAATAGAGATGATGAAAGGTGTGAAATTCCAAGGTCCAGGCGTAACAGAACGTGTTGCACGTCAATTCAGGATGGTATATATACTTTTAAGAATAATATCTGAATTTTTTTAATTTTATTTAAATGCTTTAATAATCAAAAGATTGACCGTGAATAATTACGGTGTTACTATATTAATTATATCATGGCAGAGACGTCTTAGAGCACTACATGATAAGTGGGATAAAGAGCGTGAGCAGAAACTGATAGCTCTCGCGGCGTCAACAGAAATTGTACGAAGATGTAACACAGCACGCGCAAACTTGAAGCCAAAGCGGGAAAAAATTAACATCACAATGTCTACTTCACAAGTAATTTCCAGAGACCCTAGTGGTATAGCAAAGCTACGATGCCAGGATCAATCAGGTGTTTCAGTGAAAGGCAACAACACAGTCAAGACTAGTTGTAAATTGAAAGATGCAAAGTGTAATGATAATAGTTTGGTGTGTTTGCTCTTGCAATCAGAAAAAAATTAAAAAATTAAAATAATTTTGCATGAGTACTGCTAACAATTATTTTATTCTATTTTTGTTTTGTCAGGTGCAAGTTGATGTGATGGTCTCAATGCAAAAAAACAGTGGTACTACTGCAGCATCTTCTGCATAGACAAGGACATCAAAGGACACAGATGAAGTAACCAACATTCAATTCAGGTACAACGAGAAAAATCAGATATTGTGTAAGCAGCTCCTGCAAGCCAGAGAATCCTCACGAATACTTCAACACAGAATGGTCAGACACACGCAAACATCGACCTAATAGCTGTTGGAATGGCAATGAGTGGCACAAAAGGAGAAGCTTTAGTAAGGTATGCTGGTAGCTCTACAGAAGACAAAACAAAAACAATCATCACAACGAACGTACTGAAAACAAGCATGATTGTTCAAAATTTCCATGATAGGAGAGTGTTGAGCAACGGTGAGAAAAAATTGAAAGCAAGACAGTATATCCTAGATACAAGAGTAGCATAACAAATTAAGGAGAGAAGATCACACATGAACATATTTCACATGAGCAGAGTGTTGCAAGTGAACCAGTCAGCAACATTTTTTTCCAGTGCAGCCAACAACCATCGCTACAAGTACAGTAGAGTCACAAGTTGGAAGCATTGATATACCTAATTGTTCTGATGCAGGCAAGAGAGATTCAACCAGCACACTGAACACACAAAGAGAAGAGAATACAAGTCATCAGAATGTGAATTGTTTAGAGGAACCGGCAGAAACTGTATGCACTAACACCAACTCAGAAGAAATGAGCAATGAGCAGTCTGTGCCCTAGTGCGATGACACTATTCCTGAAAAAGAGATTAATCCAAGTGAACCTACGGAAGAAGAGTTAGAGATGGACAGAATGTTTAAGAATGAGTACCCAGCCGTGGATGAAATTGGTGATGCCACGACACCGGAAGAAGGAATGGAATTTCAGTCAAGGGAAAATGATTTCCAATTCTTTGCACTGTATGCAAGGAAAACCGGTTTTTCTATAAGAAAACACACCAGCCTTAACTCCAAAAAAACAAGCGAAATGATTAAACAGACATTTGTTTGCACAAAACAACGTCAGACTCAAATAAGTGAGAAAGTTGTAAAATAAAGGAAAACAAGTTCTACTATCAGGTGCTCTTGCCTTGTATCCATTGTGGTAATGAAAACAGAAAAAGGATGGATGTACAAAACTATAAAACTGGACCACAATCACCCTTTGCACCCAACAGATTGGCTCATCAGGTTTTCAAAATGCCACAAGTCAATCACACAGCAAGACAAGGAATTTATACGTATACTACACCTTGGAAAGATTCTACCGAGGAGAGTAATGCAAATATACAGTGGAATGAAACTTCTAACCAGAGGAGTTGGTTTCGATGGCAAAGACATGTCAAACCTTAAGTATGCTGACAAGAAAGACATCAGAAATAAAGATAAAGAGGAATGCTTGTAGAGGTTTACCCATCTTCAATCAAAGGTTCCTGGGTTCTCATATAAATTCGACACTGACCACACAAATGCCGTTCATAGCATCTTCTGGACAGCAATGTTTTAATTCAGTTCATTAATTCGGTTACACAAAAGTGGTTATGATCTAGTATATTATATTAGGAGTACAATGTAATTAATGTGTGTGTGTATAAATTAAACTAGTTTTTATCATTATTCTGTAATGTTTGTAATTACATCGTATGAATGTATACTTGTATTTCATATGTACATTCCTAATTTAGTCTCAAAGGCAGGCAAGTTAATTGCAAATAAATAAGCAAAATCCCATTAACAAGTTAAAATTTCCTAAAAAATTAATTGAACATTCGACAATTGAAATGAATTCTGATGCATCCAGTTGAATATTCACAGCACATCAAACAAAATCAATAGAAATAACGAAATGCATTACCACATAACAAGCAGTTCAAAACATACATCAAGCGGTTCATAACAACAAGCGGATCAACACAACTTACATCTGCACTAATAAACAATCAGAAGGAACTGCAGTCATCATATAAGATGATATCAATGACAAACATTATCTCAATGTTTCGGTTTGAAGTGGTCCTGCTAGTGACAAGAATGGCTTGCCCAACTTCAAGACATTCATGATGACATTCAACAAAGGTATTCCACTCAGGGGTGCTGAAGATAATTCGACCATCACTCCCTGTCTTGTACGAAATGAAGCTCACGACACCATTTGCACCAAGCCGTACTCCAGCCACGCCTTCTTCGGCAATTTCAAGAGAAAAAACCATTCTCGAAGGTAGTTTCTAATTAAGTTGCAGAAGTTAGAAATCTAATAACTAACAAGCAATAAAAAAAAGCAAGTAGAAAAATAATGATAACTAATAACATACCATATCATGACTGCGAACATGCGTCCTGGTCAAGCGAGTAACAAGTGCTAGGCCAACGTACAATTCTTTTGAAGGAATGATGTGGCGAAGATAGCACTTTTCACTCCTGGTAAGCTTGCATCTCGGAGCAACAATTGTATTATCCAATGGTCCTTCTTGCTCCTCATCCTCCCGATCCTCCTCATCAGACTCACCCTCTTCGCCCTCATCCTCGTCATCACACTCGTCATCCTCGGTCTCATCATCCTCGTCCTCATCTCCCTCATCGTTCATATGCATAACTGTGATACTTGGACAAGGAGCTCCCATTGAAAATACCAGATACACACCAGCGTCGATTTGGTTTTCAGCAATAAACCTTCTCCATGAAGAACCTGTAAGGCGAGTCATTGCTCGCTCTTTGCGCACGTCCACAACATAAATTCGCCCAAGAACTTTAAACTCAATGCTTTGTCCTGTTATTCTTTTGAATTCTCTCCTTATATTGCATGGGATAGTCTAAATTGAATAAAATAATTAAATAAATGACAATTGTATGGAAAGAAAATTCAATAAATGTAAAAAGCAATAATTATATGCATACCAATGATTGCTCAAATCGACCATGTACAAGACGTACAAGGAATAGCGAGGTTGATTTTGTTTCACCACTACAGTCTGTGAAACAAACCAGACACAGTGCCATGTCCTAAAAAAATTAAAAGCACTCGTTAATTTATGATAAAGCGAGCTAAGATAAAAAAAGGGCATCATATTTGGAATGAACATAAAGTAATTTTAGGGATGGAGTAAGTGAGCCAAGTAGGAAGCACAAATATTTTTTTTTCATATACCAGAAGGCTAAATTACACCATCCCAACCCTTCATTGCATAATCATATTGTAACTAATCAATAGGAAACTGAAAGTACAAAATCATAATCAACCTAAAAGTGTATCCTCATTGCATCATCACATTGAATGCTAACTAAAAAACTTAATATGAATCGACCAAAAATATGAATCCATCTTATCTAGAACTATGGTTCGAAACAAAAAAGACTAAAATGTGCAAGATTTATAGGATAAAAACGAGGGACTAAGTTGAGCATACCTTGAGAGGGAGATTGGGGAGCTAAACAACGGCGAAATCCTTCAGATCCGATGGTTTTTAGGGGAGCAATTGGGAGGGAGGGGAGATGGGAATAGGAGGCGAGCTCTCTCTGTTAGTCCTGGCGGCTGAGGACGACTAGGTCGGGATAGGAAGGGCAACCACGTGCCTGATGCTACATTTATAAGTGTATGACCTTTATGCTAGGCGATATACTGCCAAACCACGTTGTATTGCACAGCTCCCTCAGCAGTACAATCTAAACTATACGGGCAGTACTATGTATGCAATGGATACATTTTGCATATGCCTGTTTGCATCGAAAGTCAATTCCGTACCACGATGAATGCACTGCCATTGCATGTTATCTTACGTCGTCCACACTATATCAAAGACTTAAAGAGCAGTGCACAAGATTTCCACAGGCAGTGCATCCGTTCTAAATGAATAGTACGTGTCCGTGTCCACCACACGTGCCGAAAGTCTTGCACACTTGGCATAGCACTATATTGTAGCATACGACATGCAGTCCACATAGGCAGTCCATATACCGCACAACACTATATTGTAGAACACGACATGCACTCCACAAAGGCAGTGCATATGGTAAGAAAGGGTGGTTCACTCCTGCCTACGGATGCAGTGCACAAGATTTCCACAGACAGTGCATATGCGGCTGCATGGGAGGTTCAGTGCATTCCAGCATAAGGATGCAGTGCATACGCTCTGCACAACCATATATTCATCGCGGGTGGATAACACACTGCATAGACCGCACAGGCAGTGCAACTATAACTTATCAGGGCAGCACACGACATGCAGTCAATACAGGCAGTGCATATAGATGTCAATAGCAGTGCCTTCATGGATAGCGAAGAGACGCAGTGTATCTTGGTGTGCATGGTAGGTATAGTCCATTATTCCACGGTCAGTGCACTGCCTGCGCACGCGTTAAAAACGGTCGGTCAGCGTTATTAATGTTAACACAGCACCCAAGCGGCGAGGCATTATGGATTTTGTGTGAGCTGTATAAGCGTGCAATTATTTGTAGCACACGACATGCAGTCCACATAGGCAGTGCATATACCGCACAACACTATATTGTAGAACACGACATGCACTCCACATGGGCAGTGCATATTGTAAGAAAGGGCGGTTCACTCCTGCCTACGGATGTAGTGCACAAGATTCCACAGGCAGTGCATATGCAGCTGCATGGCAGGTTCAGTACATTCCAGCATAAGGATCCAGTGCATACGCTCTGCACAACCATACGTTCATCACGGGTGGAGAACACACTACACAGACCGCACAGGCAGTACAACCATAACTTATCAGGGCAGCACACGACATGCAGTCAACACATGCAGTGCATATAGATGTCAATAGCAGTGCCTTCCTGGATAGCGAAGAGACGCAGTGTATCTTGGTGTGCATGGTAGGTGTAGTCCATTCCACGGTCAGTGCACTGCCTACGCACGCATTAACATCGGCCGGTCAGCGTTATTAAAGTTAGCGCAGCACCCAAGCAGCGAGGCATTATGGATTTGGTGTGAGCTGTATAAGCGTGCAATTATTTGTAGCACACGACATGCAGTCCACATAGGAAGTGCATATACCGCACAACACTATATTGTAGAACACGACATGCACTCCATAGGGGCAGTGCATATTGTAAGAAAGGGTGGTTCACTCCTGCCTACGGATGTAGTGCATAAGATTTCCACAGGCAGTGCATATGCGGCTGCATGGCATGTTCAGTGCATTCCAGCATAAGGATGCAGTGCATACGCTCTGCACAACAATACGTTCATCGCGGGTGGAGAACACACTGCACAGACCGCACAGGCAGTGCAACCATAACTTATCAGGGCAGCACGCGACATGCAGTCAACACAGGTAGTGCATATAGATGTCAATAGCAGTGCCTTCCTGGATAGCGAAGAGTCGCAGTGTATCTTGGTGTGCATGGTAGGTGTAGTCCATTCCACGGTCACTGCACTGCCTGCGCACGCGTTAAAAATGGTCGGTCAGTGTTATTAAAGATAGCACAACACTCAAGCGGCAAGGCATTATGGATTTTGTGTGAGCTGTACTCCTCTCTGGCTTATAAATAGTGCCGGCACCTCTTCACACTTCTAAACAACATCAGTGATAATTAACATAGTTTAAATTTATTTGACTCAAAACGAACCAGAAACATTCTTAGATGAAGATATAAACATGATTTTTATAATAAATACAACTTATCCTAAGGCTTCCGTAGCTTCTAGTGTCACTACTCTAGTCATCTGATCTGATTTCCTCCAAATATTCCAATTTGAGGTGACCAACTCTTTGTGCAAGGTTAGTCAAGTTTGCTTTCTTGTGTGCACGAGTGTCCAAATAATAGATCAGAGGCAATGCTGCTAGACCCTCAGTTGTGTTTTTATTTCCCTTCATATCTTGGTATTTTCTCAGCCCCCTCCTTAGCTCACCAAGGAGAACTTTACAGAGGTTCATCTGTTGAATTTTCTTGATATCGAGATCCATGACCATACAAGCCTCGTATCCTATACGTGCATTACTCGTTGCGCATGTTATCTTGATGAAGAACACAAGAAATATGAGCTTTATTGCCAGATCTGATGTTCCACCATTCTTCACATGATTGTAAAGCTTACTCGTTATAATGTTATCTGACTCACTCAAATTGAGCTGCTGTTTCAGCCACCGCAAAACTTTTGTATCGCGGTCACTTGAAGGTCATGGAGCATCAAACATATTCTTGTTTGGGAAACCATAAATTTCTTGCACCACATCTTCTGTTATTTCAAGCTCTTCTCCTTGTTCAAGAACAATTGTTAGAGAACTAGGTCTGAATTTACTGTATAGTCATAGCATCATCTTCTTGGAAATGTTGCCGTTCAATTTGAAATCAACTACGAAACCACAACCATGATTCCTCAAATAAATCTTCTATTCATTTGTTACATAGTTTTTTAGAAAGTTGTGTAATTCTGAAAGTGACCCTCTCACTATGATCTCACCATCCTTCATGTCTGTTAGTTCTTTGTGAACTGTGTCACGTTTTTGCTTCTTGAAACCAAGTTTATCTATGAAAGCTTGAGCAGCATTAGGGTTTTCTTGAGTACCAGACCCAGCTTCTATGTTTTCATCCATACTATTGTATTTCCTCTTGGTTAATCGTCATGTTCCATGAGATGAACAATTACTCAACTGCAGAAGTTTATGTTGAAAAAATTAAATCATGCATTATAATTTATATTTTACACTATGATGTTATTTAAAAAAAATTAATAATAGAGCAAAAGTTAAACACATACGTAATTTAAATTACTAGAATCAAGTGAATAAATTAAAAGATGTATAGTCAGCAAAGAGCTCATGAATCAAGAAGAATCAACTAGTATGAAATCAACATAGGTCAACGAAATTCCTGGCCGTGCATTTCAGTTACTAAATTGGTGCATCAAAGGTGCAAACTTTCCCACCAAAATTTGAACTGTTAATCTGTGTACTCGGTAGAGGAGCGGTTCATTGAAGTTATAATTGGCAATTCTTATCTGAAAACTATGTCATTGTTTCGAATTTCAACCATGTTGTTGAGAAAAATGTTACTTCACTACGGTCATTAAAAACAATAAATCGAAAGAAACCCTAGATTAGTTTGATTAGTGGTTTTCTTGCTCGTGGTTTGTTATTCTCAAAACTTTTCAAACCATGTGCGCTGGCCATTTTTCAATATATGCTTCACTCTAAACTATGGCCAGAAATAATCAAAATACCTGCAGTGAACCTTCGTGACCGCGATTTCGTCAGCCATGAAATCGATGAATAAGTGTTTTGGGGATGAAAATTCCAGGAACCTTCTGTGGGCGATTTCGATCCGTGTTATATCTATCCGTTTTCCCCTGAGAAAACCCTAATAAAACTTCAATTAGTGCGCATAAAATCGTGTCCAAACTAAATGGAGCTCGAGAGGAAAATACTTCGTGGAATTTTGGACAACACCAGGCCGAATCTGGGATGAGAATGGAGAATCTGTGATACATGACTTGTCTCCGTACTGCCAGTCGAGAATCTGGAGTAGCAGTAGTCCTTAGCGCTGGTGAAGCTTTTCTCCGCCAAGGAGTTGCCGCCGTTGCTTGCCCCTGTGCAGTTACGGTGGAGGAAGAGAGAGAAAGTGGAGTAGTGTCGGAGAAGAAGAGGGAAAAAAGAGTAACAGTGTAATCATAGTCGTCCGTTGGGATGTATTGCTATAGGCACGCGTGTTAACCGTCAGCGGGTTGACACCACATAGTTTACATATGAGCCCAACTAAGGAGCACTGCCTCTAGATGCGAAGGTGCACTGCTTGGAGATAGCTAAGTTATAGAATATATTCTCACACTTGACAAATGCAACATATAGTTCTTAATGATCTATGAAAATTTAGCACTGTGTAACAGAGGCACGTATATCAATTTATTTTATCGATATTCACCGTAGTGCAATAGTAGTACTAGAGACAGTGCAAACAAACTACAGCGAAACAACTATATTAAAACGAAATAGGCAGGGCAATTAGTGTTCACGTTGCAGTTCACCCACGTTGAATGGTTGAATAATTACTAGCCACCTAGAAACTGTATTTCACCACAGTCGCTTGTTTTTGTGTGTGTGTTTTTACGTTATGTGACTAGTGTTGTAGGACACCTAAGTTTTGTTATTATCTTTATCAGTTATACAAGATTACCAGGAAACAATACTTTTAAAAATTGGCGTGCAATGTTTTGTGATTGCCAGCAATATAGATAAATTCTACCTGATCAAAAATTGTCAGGACTGAATGCAGAGCTATTATACTATTTCAGAGCAGTGCAAACAAAATTAAGCGAACTTCAATCTTAATAATTCCACTGCATTGTTTTGTGTGTGACAGAAATATATCTTTTAGTCCATATTACAGGCAGGTGGATATAACCGAAACTGGCAGCGCATAAAGCCATAAGAGAACCAACTACATTAGAATATCAGAAAAAATTGAAATTCGTGCTCGGACAGAAGTTCAGTTAACCTAATTGTCGGAGAAAACAATATATTACACGTGAATATTGTAGCAATTTTAAACGCAGTGCGATAGAACGTTCATAAGCAGTGCAAATAACTATATGCTAACAAAGTTAAGTATTGTAACGCAATGCATTGTCTGTTAATAAGGCAGTTATATAGTGCGGAAGAAAAGAATGCCCTTTAGCAACTCATCGTAAGCAAAATGGACATTGTGCACTCCGTGAGAACAGTTACATTTCTATAGGCAGTTGGATGGAATAACCACGGGCAGTGCAAATAACGATTAGAGAAGAAATCATTAAAAATGCAAAAAAAGCAGTACTCGGTCACAAGGCAGTGCACATCTATAAGAGCAGTGCATTATGTGTTTTGAAAGAAGTAGTATTTTTAAGTATAGAAATTTTTTAATAACCTCATTCGATGCATTATAGACCCTTTGCACTGCGTGAGCAAAGTAATATATATATGGTTACATCAAGAGTATAGGCAGTCTTATATTTGTTCACAAGGAAGTGCTTAGGTTCGCAGTCAGCTGCGCCTTTCGAAGGCAGTGCAAACACCGACTAGAGAAGAAAGCATACTTCAATGTAAAGAGCAGTGCATTATTTGTTCACAAGGCAGTGCACACGCACAAGAGCAGATAAGAGCATAACACTATGTGTCAAGAAATCACCCTTTTCTCAGCTTTAGCGCAATCAACTACACCTATAGTCTCGGCAGTGCGATATAATTGCCACATACAATGTAAAGAACAAATAGAGAAGCATCCTTACATATATATGTTTACAAGGAAGTGTATAGGTATAGACTTGAATAATATCTTTGTTATCTCGACGATTTCAAGCCACATGATAAACACAAAGGTAAGATGAAATTTTTCTGGCAGTAATATTCATATACACATGCATGGAAACAATATTGAATTGCAAATAAGCATCCTAATTAATACATTCCACGAACTTATGGTTAGAAGAGGATACTATTGAACAACTTATTTTTCCTTGCATTGTTGAATCTATGAGAGAATTGTATGACCCTTTTCTGCAGAAATTTCTGGATCGGCAACTTGTTCTTCTCCTATGGTTGGTTCAAGCACGCCAGGATCATCTTCTGAATAAAGATTTTGTGAACCAGGCTCTTCCTGATCCTTTTCCTCATCGTCTTCTTCTTCTTCTTCTTCTTCTACTTGAGGTCCTTGTTGATTTTCTGCTATTTCCGCTTCAGGCTCCACCGCTTCTTTGGCGACTCCTTCCACCTGGATTTCCTCCTCCATTTGTTGTACTACTGGTGCTGGCAACTCAGATCTATGCGCGTAGCATCTCTTGGTTGATCAGAAAGGTGTAAAGCTGGCGGAGTTTGCTCCGTTTGGGTCTGGCGACAAGGGCGATGGTGGGTGGCGTTGTTGGCGAATGCGAAACATTCTTGATAGGTGCACAATGTTGAGGGCTATAAATAGAAATCCAGCGTTGCTAAATTTCCTGCATGGCAGGATAAATACATGTTAGTGGCGGGAAATATTGATGAACTAATCAAGAAAGACGGCGGGAAAGATTGATGAACTTATGGAGAAAGACGTGATGTGCTAGCTCTACGTGACAACTAAGAAAAGGAAGCATACGGAAAATCAACTAGTATATCTAATGGTGGTTAATCCATAAGATTCAAACGGAATATCAAATGTCTTTTACTATAAACGATTTCATTTCGAAAACCATTTACTAGTTCATGGTATGAACAACAATCAGTTCTGCATGTCGAACTCGGGTAGGTTAGTTATATATTAAACTCTTATTGTAAACACAAGAGCGCAGATAGTGCATATATATCTGTATCCGGCACGGCAGTGCCTATGAAATACACGGGGATAAGTTGTTTTTCTTTACCACAGAGAACTGCACTGCTTGGAAAACAGCAACTCTACTGCTACATAATAAACAAATTAATTTATCGTTTTTTATAACACCACAGTACACATCATCGTTGTTTATTTTCAGCTCGACTTAGGTGCTAAAGCTCTCAGTTCTTCCGATAGTTCATCTTTTGCTTCATTGGCCTCGGAGAACAGTGCCCAGAACAGATACTCCTCCATGACTGAGCTCGCGTCCATCTGGCCGAATGGTTCAAACGAATCAAGAAGATATATTGTTAATGTCAATCAAAAATTTGTATTTGGTAAAACTATTGATTCAAAACTGGCATTACTTACATCTTTAAGATCATGTACAAGTTGAATGCCGTTGTAGTTCTCAATGCTCTTTAGAATCCAAAAACCATTCATGTCTTCAACTCCTTTTTGTACCTTCACATGTTTTGATCTAGATACAATATTTCCCCACTCTGGAAGCTTGTTCTTCGGGTAGAGTTCGTCAACAAACTTGTCAAATCTCTTTAGCTGAAAAAACCAGTATGTAGAGCATAGTTAGTGACATAATTTTTTTCAAACTATGCAGATTGTCTTTAGCTTTATTATAAAGTTATAAAAGTAAAAAAACCACACCATTTTTCCCCAATTTGATTGTGGTAAGCTGTTTTAGACAATCATTTTCTCTGTGTTTTGTAACCCCGTGTGTCAATAACTTCAACGCGACCACCTTGGGGGTGGTTGTTTAGGATGTAAGTAGACACGTGATTGTCAAATGACACAGGCAGAAATATTGTGATGGGCAAGGAAAATAGGCACATTGATTATATGTTATAAATGAAAATACGGAATATTTCTATATGTTATTAATGAGTTATGTATTAAAAAACGTACCATCTTAGCTTTGCTCAAATCTGCATTTCCAATTAGAAGTTTGAACTGTTCAATCCTGGAGACGGCTTCAAACTGATAAATTTCATCTTGTCCTCTAGAATTTGTGAAATTCTCCTTTTTCCCAATGTCACATAAACGAGCAACCCCTAGTGGCAGTACTATCCTTCGATTCCTGAACAGGCATTTGTAGTCCGGGATACTGCGCCAGCTTGAAATGATGAAGTCAATCATGTCATCATCTAGCTTGCCATTTCCATTGAAACATGCTACAAGCCTTGCCGCTGTCCAATATTTTGGTACTTCCAGGGCTTGTTCCACAGTTGACGAATATTTCACCATAACCAGCCTGAGAATTTCCACAGACAAACGAAAAAAGGATCAAATATAAAAACCGGATCCATGATTATGTGATAACATACACATATATTTTACTAAAGGAATGCACAAAGCATAGTTTGGTGCTTACTCTTCATTCTTCTCCAGAAAATCCTTTCTTAGTACCAATCTACGAGCAACTCGGCGTCTCCCTTGTACTTAAATGTGGGGGTAACGTACACAAGCAACTTAAGTTTTAAGATGTTTTGTAGAGGCCTCTTGTAAGATTTGATATTATCTGGGAATTATGACCAAGAGCCTTGCTCCTTGTAATAGGTGTTCTTAATCCTTGCTCTGGCAACGAAAATGTTTTAGTTGCATCTTCTCCGTGGCGTTTTGATCCGATACACGAGGTGTCTGCATTGTCAATCTGTGTTCTAACATCAGCTGTGTCATGCAGATGTCCTTTCTGAATTGCTTTTTCAACAACAGCAACCTCATGGTTAGAGGAACCTTCTTTGTGAGTAATTTCTGGTAACAACATGGTCACACCTGCAGCAATATTTGTAAAAAACTGTGTTATTTCCTCTTACATGTTATTAATGTAAAAAACATCGTCTAATGTAAAAACCAAGCATCTTGCCATAATGTGACAGTACCATTGTTGAACTGCATGGTTAACCTATCTTCCTCGACTCCTACAACGTCTTTGTTGCATCCTTGTACTTGTTTAGACGAGTTTCCTCCTGTATCATTATTACAAATAGTTTTCCTGTCAAGCCCACTAGTAATTTTGCTATTAGCAGCATATCTATAGAATACAACAATACCATTGCTTAGCTGTGCCGTTGATGGCTGTTGGTCAGTTTTAAATTGCTTAGAATTGTCTTCTCCTTCTCTCGTAGTATGCAGTGTTACTGGTGTCGGCGTCGCCATGCACGCAGAACAACTATGAATAACACATCAAATATATCAGTAAAAAATATAAAAAATGGACAAGTTGTTACATTACACTTCTATTTCGTAGATTATTATTTGTATGTGCTCGTGCGATGGAAGTAGCTAATACACGTCTAAGATATACAAACCTGTTCATCCAAGGCTCTTGTGGTTACAATGCCTTGCTCCTCTTCTGGTGCTGCTATATTTTTTATTCTATCCATGTACATGATTCCTCTATCGTCAAAATTCTAGGGTGTGTTGTTATGAGCTGAATCCATTTTATTCACTGTTACCGCTGCTGACTTGCCTATAGTAGAGCATTCGTTCCCAACATTAAGGTCATGAGTTGCTGCCTCGGCTGTATGCTTTGATTGCTTGATTCGATTGGTGCCTGAAATGTTTGCAACGTTGGTCAGGTCATTCTCGCATCTATGAAAACATCTCAGCACGTCAGTTGCACACTGATGGGATGCTCGAAAGCACTTAGCCATTGCTTCTAGTTTACTTCTTTTCAGGTCCCCGTGCTTCATCGTAAGTTATTTATATACCGTTGCAGCATTTGTATCATCACTTATGATTTCATCACCTGCTTCCTCCTCTAGCAGTATATCTATATACTTGTTCATGCATTGATCTAGCCTCTGGGACTTTGTTCCTGAACCCTCCAATTCTCTGTTAGAGGTCGAGGTTATCTTGTTACAAGTCATTTCTGCCACATGAGGTTTAAAATAATAGCTTCTTTCGTCACAACTTTTCCACTGCAAACAGTAATCAAATATTATTTCCATGGATCGTCAATAACTGTCAGAAGAGGTAATTCTAAAATAGTTCATTTGATAGAATGATTCTTTATGTGAAACCAGATGAGTTCAAGTAGAATACTTACATTCAGTCGTCCCCACCTATCTTTGTCAATGACATCCGCTTTCAGTACATCAAGTAGATCTGATTTGTCCAGATATTTGATCCTTGGCGTTTCTTTTGTCATAAGTGATTTTCTGCACTTGAGCGAATCCAGGTATATTATTAGAGGAAGGACTGCGCAACCTTCGGCAACACTTTGATTCGTATCATCAACATGAAACTTTATTGTTGCCCTCTTGGTCTCGTCAATTACAAGCTGGCAAAAGTCCATTTTTCTAGAATTCTCGATATCAAGGCTTTTCACTACCCCAACTTCCCGGCTGATGTGGTTGTTTAAACCTGGACATATAAGCTTTGTGTAGATTACAAGTATTATGCATTTCATTGTAAACTTGTCCGTTGCACCCTTTTTGATATGACGGGTCAGGTGTTGCACCGTTGCAGTGTCCCTCTCTTCCAAACCCAATTTCTTCTTAAGCCACAGTAAAGCAAAGGTATCGCCAGCTTCTGGAGGCCGAGGCACCTTTATAATGCTGTTGGGTAGACCAAGGGCAGAATGCACTACATCTGCTGTCAGAGCTATAGTCCTACCACCGGCAAACTCCATTTTCAGAGTTTCTACATCAATCTATTTGTATAGCTTAATAATCAGGGGCCTACTAATGTTTGAATCTAGCTTGTATTCCAGGATGAAACCCCAGCCAATCTTCATGAGCTCTACTTTTTGGAGATCGTTTAGATCATCTTTAATCAATCTATTGAGCTCTTTGAGAGAGCACCTTACTGTGTAATATGATCCTGTCCTACTACAGGGCTTCTTCTTGTCCCTTGTATATTTTTCAATTGCCATCAGTTTATTCTTTGACATATCCTTGTAGTTTACAGAAAAACATATCAAATATTCATAAACTTATTTCTAAATTTCTTAGTGCAGACTACAGTCTCGATTAAGGAATATGACATGCATTAACATTACGTAAGCTTACCATGACAACATTATTCTAGTTGTTCGGATTGCCATGTTGTTCTCCACCTTTCGTTTCTTCTTACGTACACCGCCTTTGATGTTTGAACCTATTATGCGTTTCTTTTTCAGTTCTAGCTTTATTTTGTAATTCTCAATCTTCCTGTTAAGTTCATTTTCTGACACATCAAACTCATCGTCAGTCTGTGCCATACCGTCGGAAGATTCTCCATCGCTATCATTGCAAGAGATCATTTTTCCCTGGTGGAAGAGACATACCAATCTTATTACACGTTATAATTTTTGAACCGACCACCTGAAGCACGTCAATTCAACGTGCTTAATTTAAACTTTAAATTATAACTACACCTAGCTGTACAGTGTAACATCAAGTTGCAGAATAGGACAGGTGCATGTATAGGTGCAAGTAGTTATAAAATTATGCATGCAATAAAAACTGAGAAAACATTATACTAACCAGAACGCATTACTAATCATTCATTGAATATCGAAATTGACTTGAAGTAACAGTAAAATATAATTTACTGAAGCTGATCCTACTTGTGAAAAATATTGTGTATGTTGTCCGAGTGCATAATAAATATATTTTTTACTTACCGTACGATTTATGCGACATGATTTCTCATAGAAAAAATATGATGTAGTAACGAAATACTCCCTCCGTTTCAAAATATAAGATGTTTTGGCTTTGTGACATGAGTGTATCTAGACCCCTTTTAGTATCAATGTTCACTCCACACCTTGATGAACCTACACACTAAAAGAAGTCTAGATACACTTCATTCACAAAGCTAAAACATCTTATATTTTGAAACGGGGGAAGTATTAGATATAGAAAGCTAGGGGTTCGATATTTAAATTTTACTAACCTATTACCTCCGTCCTAAAAAGGATATCAAAAGTTTAAATGAATTTGGATGTATCTATATACTCCCTCCGATCCAAATTAATTGACTTGGATTTATATAGATTCGGTTGTATCTAGTACTAAAACATGTCTAGGTTCATCCGAATCTTGACAAATCCAAGTGAATTAATTTGGATCGGAGGGAGTACTAAATACTGTCTACAATTGTATTTAGCTGAAACAAACTTAAAAAACTAATTTAAACTATAATAGTCTTTCAATTATCGTGGACTTGATCTCAGTACCAAGGTTTCCATAGTATAGATGACGAATCAATGATTCTACAAGGAAATCTTTGCTATCAAGTAAGAGCGGTAAGTTCTTCGCAACTGAGTAGTAGCTGGGATGATCTCGAATCCTTATCAATGGGGATGTTTTGTTAAGTTGCTATAGAGAATCCTTAGCTCGGAAAGAGGACGGCGCCGGCGGTTCCTTCTGCTACAGATTTTCCGCAATCTATGGAAGAGTTGCTTGTCTTCTGGGATGGGACCAAGTAAGAGTGGTAAGTTCTTCGCAATTGAGTAGTAGCAGGGATGATATCGAATCCTTATCAATGGGGATGTTTTGTTAAGGTTCTATAGAGAATCCTTACCTCGGAAAGAGGACGGCGCCGCCGGTTCCTCCTGCTGCAGATTTTCCGCAATCTGCGGAATAGTTGTTTCTCTTCTGCGGATGGATAGTAGAGGAAGCATATGAAGGCTAATTAGATACAATAACGGAGAACCGTGTCTCACGTCATCCATAATAACTGTTGTAATTCCCGATTTTATTAAGATTTTTCCAGGGCAGTGCAATTTTTTTTAAAGGGCAATTCAATAGTAAACTAGTTGGCAGAACAATGATTCCTGTAAATCAGTGTAGCAAAAATAGGAAATCATTGTCATTTACGGCCCTGGAATTTATTATAGGTATACCATATAAATTGTACTCCTAACTGTCTTTGAGTTATTATATATATTATAATTTATAAAAACAAGATACTAATTTTAACGTTTCTAGCTAATTCTTGTTCCATTAATTTTACCCAGATTACTTATCATGCTCTGATCGGAATTTCACGATGCATCATACAATTTTATTTAGTGCCGAAAGTTAACACATCCATCTGTTGTGTACTATAAGTCGTAAACAATACTATTTACGATGCAACATACAATTCATGATGCAACATGCCTTCTACGGTAAGTGCACTACCATCGCATGATATCTCGGACCTTTTTTGCAGAGCAGCTTGCGTAGCATTTCGAAGGCAGTTCATATATATTTCATGAGCAGTGCATCTTTGTGTGTATGGTATTATAATGTCAGTACCATGATGCACTCAAAGAGTAGTGCATGATTGATATTCGAGCTGTGCATCATAGTGTATATAGCAGGTGGTATTGAATTGCACGTCTAGTACACTGCCATTTCATATTTTCTTTCACCAAGCAGTGCACAGTAGGTGAAAAACAAAAAGGTTGAACCTAGACCCAACATGTCAGAAGTATACATCTATACAGATAACGTTCAACAGTGCATACTACATATACGGACAGTGCACCTCACTGCGCATAGCAGATGGGGTGCATTGCGCAGTCATTGAACTACCATAGAATCTTGACTTGCACTGTGCGTACAATACTTTATGAAGCATTTAGAAGACAGTTCATATATACTTCATTGGCAGTGCATACCTGTCTTTAACCGCATGGTATTACTATTATCCTGAAGCGCTCCGAATTTGCTCGTTTTTTATGTGATTGCATATTACTTTTAATTGAAAATAACGAATTTCCCTTAATGATTAACGCTGATCAAGAATTGTACTGAATACTAGTTTCTTATTCGTCTGAACGAAGTGCTGTGCACTATATATGACAGTGCTATATTTATAGTATAGACAGTGCGTGCATTAGTACGTTTTTCCGCTAATAAACAACTTTTTATTTCTCATAAACTGTGCACTGCTTGGTGCAAGATAATATGAAAGGGCATTCCCACTTGCTATGTACTTTGAGATGCACTACCCGAATACAAATCATGCACTGCTTGTTGAGTATTTTGTTATGCTATCGTTATAATGCCATACACATGAGATGCACTGCCCTAAAGCTGTACATGAACTGCCCTAAAAATGCCTTGTAAACTGCTGTCAAAAAAATTTATAAATCTAATGATCTGACAGTTGTCTGAAATTTTAAATGTTACTAATCCCTATTATAATTCATTCGGACTATTTTTTGGAGTGCCAACAATTCCATCGATAAATTTCTAGTCATGCCGAAAATGCACGTTAGGAATTTGTTTCTGAATGAAGCCGCATTATTCATCATATTCATCACTCCTATGAATCAAACAAAAAACAAATAAACTTCACTGAATGATGACAGACACTGAATAAATAGTTTTTATTTTGGTACAATTATAGAAGTACATACATCTGTATTGATTGATAAGTTCCTTAATATTTCTTGTGTACTTTTCATTGAACTTTGACAAAACCATGTCAAACGTCAACTGTTCCCGCAAGGCTTTAGTATTAGTCTATACAAATAAAAGTTCATATCAAATAAATTTTAATTTAGTGCTGTTTTATACTAGTGCAAGTACGAAACTAAGTCTCTCTCAAAATTATACTTACAGACTGGAACCAATGGTCAACAACACCATCGCAAGATTTGAGCAACCTCAGCAAACCTACTCCGTTGTCTTTCCTGCTCATTTCATAGACAGACCCATATTTAAGTTGCTTGTTTGATATATAAATTTTAATAGGGCAAGGATCACGCAGTGTTAACGATACTTAACTGGTTTTCATTGTCAGATATCCACTTAATAGGTGTGTTTCTCATATTTCGAAATTCAACCCTGTACGAAAAACTGTATGCTTCTTCAAATGCAAACTTGAAGTTGTTTATCACAATGGCTGCTTCCTCTTCAACAGTCTCGTTCATGATGTTCGAACAAACAATATCATATTTCCGACCTTGAAGGTCAGCAATCACGGCATACCACACATCATTTGGCCGTAGAGGTATGGTGATCTAAACAAACAAAGAGACAAAACAATTGGCTTGCAGATCGAAAAACAATGTCACTAGAAAATAACGTAGACACTAAAATTTAAAAATTACCATTGATACATTCGCCAGGTTCCATCCAGTGTGATACTCTGATAAGTATCGTTTGAACGATCTTGATTAAATTCTGGCCTTGGAGCAAAAGCTAATAACATAATTTTAAAAAAACCAGTTAGTAGATATCATAATTTCTGTGTTCATGGATCGATGTATGCGTGTTCAGTCGCACGTGAAAACATGTATAGATAGAACGGGTGTTACTAAAAAAAACTTTGTAACTGCGCTTACCGCATCTTCGTGCATCATGATGTACCTGGTTGGGAACAATTTATGATTGTGTTGATTATTATCTAGGTTGTGTTTCTGTTCTGTCATGACCAACATTGCCAAATAGTTCATTATGTGTGAATTCACACTTCCATAAACCTGAATTGATAAACCAAACACTCTCTGGCAAGCCCATTTTTTCCTGCATAGAACCACCTTGTCTCTTTTAGAATACAGAAAAAATAGAATCGAAATACTCCATTATTACAATGCGATGAAAACAATTAAATATATTTTCATAGTAAAGTATACGAGACAAAACGTTACCTTCTCGCCTTTTGATTCGGAGTGGTCTCTACTATGAATTCAAATAAAGCTACTTCAACATCTTTTGATTGTTTCACAGCAGGATATGGAATTCGGCGGCGATTAATGCATGTTCTTATTTCATCATTGTCAACACTGTTTGTTTGCATACCTGATCCAATGCTTGATATAGATGCTGATGCAAAAGAGACACGTCTTCTACAAGCTTCCTGCTCAAATGATGGTCCAGCGGTGCGGAATGATACATTATTATGCTGCAGTCTAGGGTCTCGAGAGTTTTCTCGTTCAGGACAGCTTCTTGTGTAGCTGGGTTGTTGGTTTCCAGTATTTCTCAAAATTGACCTAGGCATACTCGAGGATATTGTATTTTCGCTATATATTTGACTACTGGCAATGTTACGCCGAGGACTGTAAGTATTATCTAGGTTGTGTTTCTATTATGTCATGACCAGCATTGCCATATAGTTTATTACATGTGAATTCACACTTCCATAAACCTACATTGATAAACCAAACACTCTCTGGCAAGCCCATTTCTTCCTGCACAGAACCACCTTGTCGCTGGTAGAATACAGAAAAAATAGAATCGAAATACTCCATTATTACAATGCGATGAAAACAATTAAATATATTTTCATAGTAAAGTATGCGAGACAAAACGTTACCTTCTCGCCTTTTGATTCGGAGTGGTCTCTACTCTGAATTCAAATAAAGCTACTTCAACATCTTTTGATTGTTTCACAACAGGATATGGAATTCGGCGGCGATTAATGCCTATTCTTGTTTCAGCATTGTCAGCACTGTTTGTTTGCATACCTGATCCAATGCTTGGTATAGATGCTGATGCAAAAGAGACATGTCTTCTGCAAGCTTCCTACTCAAATGATGGTCCAGCGGTGCGGAATGATACATTATTATTCTGTAGTCTAGGGTCTTGAGAGTTTTCTCGTTCAGGACAGCTTCTTGTGTAGCTGGGTTGTTGGTTTCCAGTATTTCTCAAAATTGACCTAGGCATACTCGAGGATATTGTATTTTCACTGTACATTTGACTACTGGCAATGTTACGCCGAGGACTGTAAGCTTGGTGCATTAGTCTTATAGAGTAACTACTTCCTGGTAGTTGACTCTAAGATACTGCCATCCCAGTAGTAGCATGCGTTGCCTCGTACTGCTGTTGCATTTGTATGCGCAAACACGAATTTGAATACTAACTTGATGTATGAAAATCTCTGTGATTTGTATGTCCTAGATTTTCAAAGTCATGGTCTTGCAATGTTGTTCTTGAGTTTGTTCCGCTTCCTCCGTCCTATTCTATGAAGCCACGTCCATCCATTGAGTTGTCCTGTTCTATAGTCTTATCCGATCTTACCGACTCTGTAGACCTTCTACTGTTCAACATTTTAGGCCCTTGTGTGGATGCCTGCTGCACAATGTGCTGCGATTGCACATATTTCTCTCCCGATCCAGCATTCCAATAGAAAGTTGGATGACAGGCTGTGCTACTGTTTGACTTGTTAATAGTATCGACCAAACATCTATGTAATCACAATATAACAGATGAATCAGGGAATTAAAAAATAAACAAGGAACCAGGGTAGTAGATAAGTAACATCGCTGGCAGTACATGAACTGCATTAAAATACATCAGGATAAAACAAAATATAGTGCATAATCCTTTAGAGAAGCAGTGTTATGCTTCGAGCCACAATGGGCCTATGAATTGTATTAGTGGGCCTTTCTTGTACGGAAGTAGCAGTTTTATGGTTGCGAACTCTTGAGGTATCGTATGGACAATTTCGTAGTGGACCTTAATATTTGTAACTACTAGCACGATTTGCACGATAAGTTGGTTATAAGGATACGAGGGTCGTGGAAGCGGAGGGGGCAAGTTGAAACAAGATCGCAGCAGTTCATCATTAACACCGACGAAACATAGTCGTGGTTTGAATTATTTATTCCTTTTCTATTCCATCACATACTTGTTCTTAATAGATTCATCATTGTTCCCTACAGCGAGGAATCACAGATTCAAGGCGTGGTACCAGACATCTTCGTCCTAGACATGATAGAAGACGGGCTTCAGACCACAGAGACTCATAGCATTACTGTTCACGGAACGACGGTTCTTACTGTGGAGTACACCAATGAGGAATCAACGCTGAATAGAATCTCTCCATGTACGAGACTTGGCTTGAAGAGGTTTGTACCCATCCAACTTACCGTCTGATTCTATTAGAACGATTGTCATATGAATTATGCATGACTACAACATAAATGAATTCAAGGTAGTTTGATTCGTATAAAATAGTTTACCATATTAATTTGAACTAGTTTTTCCTAAAAAAGTCCTTTTCACTAGTTTAGATACGAATCAAACATCAACCCAAACATATTTTATCAGAATCCCTTGATTTTCCAACGGTAGAAACAAATATACTGTGTATCATATGAATCTCTACAGGATTAGAGTGGATATAGGAAATGCATTCCTACATTATCAATACTCCTACGTCTTTCATGTCATAAGAATCAATATTTCAAGTTCTAAACTGTATCCTTCTAGTGTTCATTTCACCAGACTCTGGTACTAATAATCACATTCAATTTGAAACCAGGATAAGAGCAGGTACGTTGGACTAGACATTGAATATACTGCTCAAGGTAGTCAAAAAACCATCATCGTCGTACAACTCACCGTGAGAGAGCACGTCCTAGTTTATCATTACGCTAGGGCCATGAAAAAATGCCAAGGACTTCGTGGTTTTTTCAAGGAAAAACAGATCACCTTCATTAGCGTCGACAAGAGGATTGATTCAAAGATGTTGATGAAAGAAAAGTTTTTCATCCCTAAAGAGTACCATGTCAACATACAGGGAATATTCAATAATTCCAAGGTGACAATTACAGGTATCGCATGGCTAGTATTGCAGCAGTACTCATTGATTCATCATACAGTGAGATGAAGATAGCAGCAAGTTACTCGGAAATGCATAACAAATGGGAGTGGAAGCCGATGCCAATGGAGAATCTGCATTACTTAGCAAAATATGGGTATGTAAAATACGAGTTGTACAAGAGAATAACATTTAGCAGCTTCTGCCTCAGTTTAGGAAGACAAAATCTCAATGATAGGCTGTGCACCGGGTGTGAAGGAGGTAAAGGATATAAATCATACAAACGTTTTTTGGAGGCAGGTCCATCAGCTGATAACAATAATAAGTGGGACGACGAATACACGATGTGTCTGGCAACAGATATCGATAGGTGCATGAAGAACGATGAATGGTGGACGAAGAGAGACGACGAGGAAGAAGACTGAATTTAGCTAAAGACTGTGATTATGTGAGTACGGTCTGCTAGCAATGTTTTAATTCAGTTCGTTAATTTAGTTACACAAAAGTGGTTATGATCTAGTATATTATATTAGGAGTACAATGTAATTAATGTGTGTGTGTATAAATTAAACTAGTTTTTATCATTATTCTGTAATGTTTGTAATTACAGCATATGAATGTATACTTGTATTTCATATGTACATTCCTAATTTAGTCTCGAAGGCAGGGAAGTTAATTGCAAATAAATAAGCAAAATCCCATTAACAAGTTAAAATTTCCTAAAAAATTAATTGAACATTCAACTATTGAAACGAATTGTGATACATCCAGTTGAATATTCATAGCACATCAAACAAAATCAATAGAAATAACGAAATGCATTACCACATAACAAGCAGTTCAAAACATACATCAAGAGGTTCATAACAACAAGTGATTCAACACAACTTACATCTGCACTAATAAACAATCAGAAGGAACTTCAGTCATCATATAATATGATGTCAATGACAAACATTATCTCAATGTTTCGGTTTGAAGTGGTCCTGCCAGTGACTAGAATGGCTTGCCCAACTTCAAGGCATTCATGATGACATTAAACAAAGGTATTCCACTCAGGGGTGCTGAAGATAATTCGACCATCACTCCCTGTCTTATACGAAATGAACCTCACGACACCATTTGCACCAAGCCGTACTCCAGCCACGCCTTCTTCGGCAATTTCAAGAGAAAAAACCATTCTCGAAGGTAGTTTCTAATTAAGTTGCAGAAGTTAGAAATCTAATAAGTAACAAGCAATAAAAAAATAAGGAAGTAGAAAAATAATGATAACTAATAACATACCATATCATGACGACGAACATGCGTCCTGGTCAAGCGAGTAACAAGTGCTAGGTCAACGTACAATTCTTTTGAAGGAATGATGTGGAGAAGATAGCACTTTTCACTCCTGGTAATCTTGCATCTCTGAGAAACAATTGTATTATCCAATGATTCTTCTTGCTCCTCATCCTCCCGATCCTCCTCATTAGACTCACCCTCTTTGCCCTCATCCTCGTCATCACACTCGTCATCCTCGGTCTCATCATCCTCGTCCTCATCTCCCTCATCGTTCATATGCATAATAGTGATACTTGGACAAGGAGCTCCCATTAAAAATACCAGATACACAACAGAGTCGATTTGGTTTTCAGCAATAAACCTTCTCCATGAAGAACCTGCAAGGCGAGTCATTGCTCGCTCTTTGCGCACGTCCACAACATAAATTCGCCCAAGAGCTTGAAACTCAATGTTTTGTCTTGTTATTCTATTGAATTCTCTCCTTATATTGAATGGGATAGTCTAAATTGAATAAAATAATTAAATAAATGACAATTGTATGGAAAGAAAATTCAATAAATGTAAAAAGCAAGAATTATATGCATACCAATGAACGCTCAAATCGACCATGTACAAGACGGACAAGGAATAGCGAGGCTGATTTTGTTTCATCACTACAGTCTGTGAAACAAACCTGACACGGTGCCATGTCCTAAAAAAATTAAAAGCACTCGTTAATTTATGATAAAGCTAGCTAAGATAAAAAAAGGGCATCATATTTGGAATGAATATAAAGTAATTTTAGGGACAGAGTAAGTGAGCCAAGTAGAAAGCACAAATAAATAATTTTTTTTCATATACCAGAAGGCTAAACCACACCACCCCTTCATTGCATAATCATATTGTAACTAATCAAAAGGAAAATGAAAGTACAAAAGCATAATCAACCTAAAAGTGTATCCTCATTGCATCGTCACATTGAATGCTAACTAAAAAACTTAATATCTCCATATATATACAAATTGAACAAAAATTTAATATCTAAAACGCTGATGAATTTTTTTTATTTTTACAATTTATAATATGAATCGACCAAAAATATGAATCCATCTTATCTAGAACTATGGTTCGAAACAAACAAGACTAAAATGTACAAGATTTTTAGGATAAAAAAGAGAGACTAAGTTGAGCATACCTTGAGAGGGAGATTGGGGAGCTAAACGATGGCGAAATCCTTCAGATCCTATGGTTTTTAGGGGAGGAATTGAGAGGGAGGGGAGATGGGAATAGGAGGCGATCTCTCTCTGTTAGTCCTGGCGGCTGGGGACGACTAGGTTGGGATGGGAAGGGAAACCATGCGCCTGATGCTACATTTATAAGTGTATGACCTTTATGCTAGGCGATACACTGCCAAACCATGTTGTATTGCACAACTCCCTCAGCAGTACAATCTAAACTACACAGGCAGTACTATGTATGCAGTGGATACATTTTGCATATGCCCGTTTGCATCGAAAGTCGATTCCATGCCACGGTGAATGCACTGCCATTGCATGTTATCTTACATCATCCACACATCACTATATCAAAGACTTAAAGAGCAGTGCACAAGATTTCCACATGCAGTGCATCCGTTCTAAATGAATAGTACGTGTCCGTGTCCACCACACGTGCCGAAAGTCTTGCACACTTGGCACATCACTATATTGTAGCACACGACATGCAGTCCACATAGGCAGTCCATATACCGCACAACACTATATTGTAGAACACGATATGCACTCCACAGAGGCAGTGTATATGGTAAGAAAGGGTGGTTCACTCCTGCCTACGGATCCAATGCACAAGATTTCCACAAGCAGTGCATATGCGGGTGCATGGCAGGTTCGGTGCATTCCAGCATAAGGATACAGTGCATATGCTCTGCATAACAATACGTCCATCACGGGTAGAGAACACACTGCACAGACCGCATAGGCAGTGCAACCATAACTTATCAGGGCAACACACAACATGCAGTCAACACAGGCAGTGCATATAGATGTCAATAGTAGTGCCTTCCTGGATAGCGAACGCAGTGTATCCTGGTGTGCATGGTAGGTGTAGTCCATTCCACGGTCAGTGCACTGCCTGCGCACGTGTTAAAAACGGTCGGTCAGCGTTATTAAAGTTAGCGCAACACCCAAGCGGCAAGGCATTATGGATTTGGTGTGAGCTGTATAAGCGTCCACATAGGCAGTACATATACCGCACAACACTATATTGTAGAACATGACATGCACTCCACAGGGGCAGTGCATATTGTAAGAAAGGGCGGTTCACTCCTGCCTACGGATGCAGTGCACAAGATTTCCACAGGCAGTGCATATGCGGCTACATGGCAGGTTCAGTGCATTCCAGCATAAGGATGCAGTGCATACGCTCTGCACAACCATACGTTCATCGCGGGTGGAGAACACACTGCACAGACCGCACAGGCAGTGCAACCATAAATTATCAGGACAGCACACGACATGCAGTCAACACAGGTAGTGCATATAGATGTCAATAGCAGTGCCTTCCTGGATAGCGAAGAGACGCAATGTATCTTGGTGTGCATGGTAGGTGTAGTCCATTCCACGGTCACTGCACTGCCTGCGGACGCATTAAAAACGGTCGGTCAGCGTTATTAAATATAGCGCAGCTCCCAAGTGGCGAGGCATTATGGATTTGGTGTGAGTTGTACTCCTCTTAGGCTTATAAATAGTATCGGCACCTCTTCACACTTCTAAACAGCATCAGTACCAGGGATAACTATTTGATCTCACATACCTACCACTGGCTTCATAATGCCTCGCCGCCTACCCACCTGTTGGGCCAAGTTCCCTCCGGGTGCTCGCATACCACTTCCAACTCCGCCTAGCTCCTATGATGAAGAAGAGAAAGAGGAGGTCTCGTCGCAGGAGTCGGTCACGGCTCAAGGTGTGGTAGCCGCTGCAGAGAAGGAGCGAAGCTACAAGAACCTACATGAATACGCCTCTTCCTCCGCCGACAGCAATCAATCCTATGACCTGATGCTGCCGCCAACCTCAACAAAATTCGACTCGTTCGGTAAGGAGAAGAAGAGGCGGGAGGATGCAAGGAACCGCGAGGAACAGACTGCGTTCGTCTCTGCTCCAACGGAGCCGGAGAAGGAGAAGGAGGAGGTCGAGAAGGAGAAGGAGTAGGTCGACTCATTCGAAAGGGAAAAAAAGAGGAGGGAGGATGCCCGGAACCGCGAGAGGGTCGCTGCCTATACGACGCATAGGTCCACCGTTCATGAGGCCAACAACATAGCAGTTTTGGAGATGACCAATCAGTTTCGATAGGCAGCGGAGGCGAGGAGGAACCAACGCGCGGCAATGGCAGCAGCAGCGCAAGCGGCTGTGGCTCCAGCGGTGGTGGCGAACGATGACGAGGCAGGTCCATCATACGTCATCCACATATACAGCAACGAAGACGATTACGGGATCTAGCTTTATATTAGGTTTTTCTTTATATATCCATAAATGTCATTCAAATCTTGTAAAATATCTCCTGATTTGGATGGACTATTAATTTATCTGAATTTCACAAAATGCCATCGATTCAGCAGTAACCACGGAAGAAATCCGGTGCATAGTCATCGTACCGGGCAGTGCATGACCTTCATTAATATACATCTGGATCTTACAAACCAAGGCAGTGCATAGCAGGTTTGAAATGCAGTAGTTAAAAGGCAGTGCTCCTTTTCATGGGTTGCCTGCTTTAAAATTGCCATCTCCTCATCAACAGTGTATGGAAGCAACAAAGAAGTCTTTGCGCTGTTTGTCTGACGCTGGGGATCTTTTAGTTAAAAGTCCATCGGCTGACAAACTGTCGGATCCTTAAGTTTGTTACCAAATCAAATGGGCATGTGCATAACAGGCGTGTGTTTAAGAAGCAGAGCCATGGTTACGTACTTTTAAGGTCTAAAATGTAGTGTTTTTAATTAGTTTTTTGTATTTCATGTAATATGAGGCAGCGCATAATACTTTACAAAAGCAGTGCTATGCTGCAACTAACAATGTGCCTGTGAACTATATTAGTGGGTCTTTAATGTATATAAGGAACAGTTACATGGTTGCGAAGTTAAGGTCTTGTATGGACAATTTCGTAGTGGGCCTTTTTTTATAACTACTAGCACGATTTGCACGATCGGTTGGTTATAAGGATACGAGGAGTCGTGGAAGCGGTAAAGGCGTAAGTTGCAACAACGACGCACCAGTTCATCATTTGCAGCGACGACACTCAGAAGAACAAGGTGTCTCTCTAGCGCATAATTATATATTATTTTGTAGTCCATCACATACTTGTTCTTATTAGATCCATCCTTGTTTACTACTGCAGAAATAAACAGATTCAAGCTGTGGTACCAGATATCTTCCTCCCATGGACGACGGGCTTCAGACAACGGAGATTCATCACATTCTTGCTCATGGAATGACGGTTCTTACCGTGGTGTGCACCAACGAGGAATCCACGATCGAAAAAATACTCGCAATATACGAAGATTGGCTTGACGAGGTTAGTACTTATCCAATTATGCAAAAATCTTGCAGTACCTTTTCCTAACCAGTACTTTGAACCAGTTTTCATTCGAATCAAACATTAACCCCATACATCCTTTTTCAGAATCCATTGTTTTTTCCTATGATCAAGCAAACTATTTGTAATATGAATTAATGTAACCCCATACATACGTTTTTTCCTGTTTGGCACATGCTGTTTTTTCTCAGTATTCGGAAGATAACGTAGTATCTAAAAATCTGTAGTTTTCAATAGTTTGGGACTTTGGCCACAGTAAAACACAAAAGTTTCAAAACTGTTGCAAAAACGGAGGTTTTTTGCACGTTTCAAGAAAGAGGTCTGGACCTATTTTTTTACAAATACTCTGGTTTTGTGCAAACTATAGTATTGATTGCCCGGTGTTGATATACTATGGTTTTAGAATATTTTCGTTTGACAAAAGCCAATAAGCTAAACGGAGCCTTAGAGTGGGAATGGAAAATGCGATCCTACATTTTCCCCTACTCCTATTCTTCACGCCATAAGAATCAAACATGTTTCACTAGATTCTGCTACTTACTAAATGATCAAATTTTACTTGACAGGACGACAACAGCAGGTACATAGGACTCGACCTCGAATACACTCCTAGAGGCAAACAACAATCCATCGTCGTAGTACAACTCGCCATGGGGAGCACGTCCTAGTGTATCATTACGCCAGGAGCACTAAGGAATGCCAGGGGTTACGGGATTTTCTAAAAAAAACAGATCACGTTCGTTAGTGTGGACAAGAGGACATACATAAAGGTGATGCAAAAAGAGAAATTTGATATCCCTGATGAGTACCACGTCGACATATAGGATATATTCAAGTCAGTACCACGAGATAATCACAGGGATAGCATGTCCAATCTTGCAACAACACTCATTGATAGGTCATACATTCAGATGAAGATATTAGCCCATAACTCAAACATGCATGACATATGGGAGTGAAAGCCAATGCCGCCAAAGAATCTGCGTTACTCAGCAATAGATGGATATGTCACATACGAGTTGTACAAGAGGATATCATTCATCAGGAATCTCCTCGGTTTAGATAAACCAATCTTGGATGAAAAGCTCTGCATCAGATGTCATGGAGGTTATAAACCGTACAAACGACATAAACAAGCAGGTCCATCAGAGGATACCAAGAAGATATGGCAGAAGGAGCGATACAACATCAGTCCGGAAGAAGATGTCGACAGATCGGAGAAGCAAGAAGATGGCTAGAAGGAAATGTGAATTCAGTAAAGACTTTCGTAGCATGGCTACGATATTATATCAGTATGGTGATTTTAGTTGATAACCACATATAAAACGTGGATTTGATTTAGCGTTTGATATTTTCCGAACAATGTCATTTTAAAAAGCTTGAAACCCTGCTTAGTGTGTCTAATACTTTGAACAATGTGTAATTATATATAGTCTATGCATTCTGAATGTTTCATTCCAGTAAAACAAATCATATATCCATTTTAAATACAATATTCTAGTTTGTGTAGGATTATGATGGTTATTATCGTCATTTAACTGTATAGAATACAAAAATAAATAAAGATGCAAATACAAGTAAAAATGCAGTGCATACACGAACACTCAATGGCAGTGCATATTTACTAGTTAAGGCAGATCAGTCAGTATGACTTCATGCATAAAAACTCGGAAACCGGAAAACATAGTGGACAAAAACAAATAAATATTTAGGCAGCTCATAAACCGTATGATCAGCAGTGCATAACTGCGCATAAGTTAGGCAGTGCACCCTTTAAAATCTAGGCAGTGCAAATGACAAAACTTGTGCAGTACATCAAAATCTAGGAACTCGAAAGCCAAAAACGTAGTGAAAAAAATAACTTATCAGGCCAATACATAAAGTATGACCAGCAGTGCAAAACTTATCTAGACATACATTCTGACCTTACTGGCTCTGGAAGTGCTTATTCCAACCTAGAAGCAGTTAACACAAAACTGCGCATAAATTAGGCAGTGCACCTTTAAAACCTAGGCAGTGCAAATGGTAGAACGAAAGTAAATAGGACTTAGGCAGTGCACCCGTACAACTTAGTCAGTGCACCCGACCAAGAGAATACAATGTCACTCCCTCAACACTAAAGTAAATAGGACTTACATAAAATACAAACTGTGTGCAAGCAAAGAGAAGTAAACATATATTGCTCAATAAGAAAGCAGTGCACAAATTACAACTTAGGTAGTACACTCCGTACAACTTAGATACAGCTGGTGCAGTGCATCAATGAAATCTAATAAGGCAGTTAGTCAAATAAAATTACGGCAGATCACTCACGATCACCCGAGGCGTCAAAATTAAGCAGACACAAGGCAGTTCATTTCTTCTAAACAAGGCAGAGCAACCAAAACCACCACCCCATACACTATTTCGTGTTCCCTCTAGTATCCAACCCACAGAAAGGTAGTCCGAAGAAACAAAACCCGTGGAAAACAGACTCATTCTGCTACCGTCGTCGCTGTCGACCAGGAGCAAACCGCCTAATGCCGGCAACCGTGAAAACAACCACCTTCCCATAACCCCAACACCAACAGCACACACCACGCTCCGCCAATAGTAACCACCCCAGATCACCCCGCCCCCACCGACCCACCCCAACGGAATCTAGTCTAACCCTTCAAATCCAACCCACCACCGCCTGCAGCAAACAATCCTCCGACGGTACAAGTTCGTCCTCAGCAACCTGCACCGATTTGGAACGGAACTCTCCGGCGATCTCGATAGAGAGGATACATTCACAAAAATGGTAAACGACGGAAGGCGAGAGCGCGGCGGAAGGCCTTTGCTTCCTCTTATTCAAGAAACAAGTAAGCGTAGGAACCTACAACAAGAGGTATGCCGAATTCATATCAATCAAAATCATATAATTCCTGTTTAACACTAGATTCTTCACAAATCTGTAATAGAAAGTAAAATTTATAGTACATACTATCTAACTCTACTTTTAATTCATTCATTTCAGTTCCTTATCGCCATACAAAGCATATGTGACTAACAGTTTAGAGATTACATATGTACAGTTGTTTTTCGTAAGTAATTATTGAGAAAAATAGGGAAATAGAATTCGTATATAGAAAGGATAGACAAATATATTAAATCATCGAATCAGTGAAAATAATTACTAAGGATTAGAAGATTGTATAAATAATTACTAATTTTCTGCCACACTTATTAAGAATTGTCTTATGCTAAAAATATTATTTAATTATTAGGTGAAATGGAGGACAACAGAAGTCCTAGTCCTAGGAAGGTATAGAGCAATATACAACATACCTTGTAGTCATCACTAACATAAATATAGAAATAGCATTTATTTAATACAACTTCTTTGCAGAGCATACCTGATAATACGGATGCTGACGAAAAAAGTCATTGCTGACCCAAGGTAATGCTGTAAAACAAAGTAAAAGTACATATTATTAGTGTTTCTTCTTCATGTAGTAAGGAAAAATATTGCCCCAAAATAGATAACCAGGACAGTATTCAGGTCCACACCAGCCAGCTATCAATAACACCATCACAAAGTGTGGACTACACATAAACACCCACACAGGAATGGCAAGTGGAATATCAACTAGCAGAAGAGGAAGAGAAGAAAAAGAATAAGAAAGCAGTAAAAAAAGGAAATTGAACCTGGATAAAGTTAAGAAGAAACTACCTCTTGCATCAACGTGTGGACGATGAAAAAAATGAACAAAACATACCCTAGGATGACCTAATCCCACTGAGTGTTCAGCTTCCAGACAGCAGTACCACAGTAGATTTACAGTCCAGTACAAGAAGATTGAAGACGAGGAAAGCAATAGTACCAGAAGAGCAAGATAACCCTCAGGAAAAAAAGAGGAGAGCATCTAGAATATCAAAGGAAGAAAAAGGACATCTGAAAGAGCAAGAGAACAACACAGATGAGGATGAGAGCAGTGACGACGACGATGAAGACTACAACATTTTTCCAGAAGGAATACAATCTGAAACAGAAGATGATGATGCTGTAGGTGATACGGAAGAAAATGAAGGAGAATTGGATAATCAGGTTAGTAAAGATTTACATAAATAAATTAACCATGTGACATTCATTTTGGAAAATCCATAGCGTGAACTGACAGCATAAAATCTTACATGCAACAAACTGGGAGAAAACGCAAACGCAAGGATCATAGCAAGAATATGATTCAAGGAACCATGACAGTAGGTGACAAAAAGCTACGCAAGGACACAGGCACAAACTACGCAGTAAGATGTTCACTCAAAGAGCTCAACAAATTGCTTATAGAGGTCCTTAGCAAAGATCAAAAAAACGAGCTATCAAATTTGGGTGGGGATTCCTGTTTAATTACAGAGTAACATCAAACCTGTCACGGCCAATGATCTTGTGGTTATACGAGAAAATTGATAGAGTTACAATAGTAATGGAACTTGGAGCCGGCGTGGACATTGAAATAACACCAGAAGTTGTGAAATCAGTGTTTGGATTCCTTGACGAACCTAACGCAGCTCTATTACCATTAGTGGATGGTAACACAGAAGCTCTAAAATGGCTAAGGAAAGAACTTGGAATAACAGCGACAAAACAAGTTCAACTTAATGATTTGTATAAGCAAATAAAGAAAGGTGGCACAAGTCCTTTCACAATGCAATGCATATTTCCGGTCATTTTCAAGAGTATTGTCTGCCCCACTCTACACGCAAGGATAGGCCGAGAGGCTAGAATGATACACAATGTAGACTACAAGAAGCTTCAAAAAATGGATGTCTGCCGCGTAGTAGTGGATAAACTGAAGAGAGGAGTTCAACATTTTTTTGCAGAAAAGAAAAACAGAAACAAGAAAAAGGGTAAGGGTCCTGTTAAAAAAAATACAAAAGGAGCTGATGGATGCGCAATTCTGACTTAAATAGTCTATCTGGACACTAAAAGGTGTGAGAATTCAGTCAACACGATTGAAACACCACGGCTGCATGTTCTTGACAATGAATTATTGTCCATTGTGAAGAAGGACAGACAGAAACATAACATTGAGGAATTCGGAGCATTGAAATATGTAAGTACACATACTGATAATATGTATCTTTGTATTTCCTTATTGCATATCTGTTTTAATTCCGTAACATAATAAGATTGAGCATAAAAATATCTAAATTGTCCTCTTCACATGAAACATGTTAAGACACATGAAACATGTTAAGACTAGTTCCGAGCTGCAACACTACAACAAAGGTTTTCATACAAAGAAACCAGTTCCTCAAATACGGTGGTGGATAATGACCAGGAGAACCGGAAGAACAAGTATGCAATAGTTCTTGTCGGAGACAACTCAAACATTCCAACTGAAGAATCTTCTGTCCAGCCAAATCCAATCGGAGGTCTCATGACAGATGTTGAGAAGATGCAGCAAGCAATGGATCTCTTGAGACAGATTGTAGACAACCCAGAAAACATATGTCAAAATTTAGAAACTAACAACAAACTAGGCCTCATCAGTAACTACGGACAAGATGTCAACAGAGCAGGACTTGAGATTTTAGACTCAATGGATAAGCTTAAGTTATACATGGAGTTGGCGAAAGATATAGCAGTTAGATTAATAGCAAAAAGAGGACCTGTCAGAATGGAAGATTCTGCATCATGTTCATTGCCACAGAATGAAACTGAGAAAAACAACTCTGGCAGTGTTGGTACGTCTAAAAAAACAGAAGACACAACGATCGAAGCTCCAAAGGTAATTTATATACCTATTGCAAGTTATTGCACGATATAATAAGAATGATTGCTCCTAGTTTAATTGTGCTGTATTTTTATTTCTAAATGGATTGGACAATCAGGCAGATGATACCAATAATGAAACTGCAGCAGAAGGACAGGAGCATGCAACATCAACAATAACAAAAGACAAATCCCTAAAGGTAGACGCTCATTTAGTAGAAAGGGGACAATTTTCTATAATATAAAGCAAAAAGAAAAATCTGATGATGGTTATAACATTCATAACAATTAAACAAAGAACTAATATAAACTTCTGATTATAGGAGGACGCAGGACGAGATACAAACATCCAAACCCCCTCTAACGAAGCAGCAGCAGTAGCAGAAACAAGCATACACTCATCTGGCACAACGAATAGGCAGGAACAGGATAAACAAGAGGAACATCACACATAAGTTAAAGAAAAACAGAAGATCAAAGTTAAAGACAGTGAAGTTGGACACAAAGTAGAAGATTACTGCCAGTCAGTACCAATTTGACAAAAGAAGGTTGTATGACGTAGATACAACTTATATTTATGAAAATTAATTTGTTGAACAATTTGATTCATTTGTAAACATACCATGTTTCTACTAGTGTAAATAAATTAAAGATACACTTGCAAAATAGAGCTTGCTAAACATATCAAAAAATCTGGCTGTAATGACCATGAAGAGATTTGTATGAACGATGATGGTTACAAGTACTAGCCAGTCTACCATTTGCACTCGTCAAACACGATTGTTGAACCAGTAAACTGCCTCAACTACTGTAATTGAACTATCATCGAACTACCATTCTGATGCACTGCCTAACATCAGTCATTGCACTGATTTTTCTGCACTTCATTTTTTTCACACACTAACAATTTTTTTCTTTCTACATATACAGATAGTGGAGACCAAGCAAACAAGGATAGCAGGCAAATACAATCAGAATGGACAAAATTGTATAATCTGATATGCAAGTTCACAGGCAAAAAACTGTTAAAAGAAGATACAGCTATATTAAAGCGAGATGATTTAAAAAATTATCATTTTGCACTTTGCATATTTTTTCAGAACCATACTTTGTTATAATAAAAATTACTCCACTCTGTAGATCTCGGTATATCTTGAAGCACGAGAAAACCAATACAAAGGTGCCACTGTATTACATATAAAGTGCTTTCAGAAACGAAGTACTGCTAGGCGATATAGAGGGTGAATTTGTGTTAACCTATCTTGAAGAACAACTTAGGAGAACCAAGTCGAAGAAGAATATTATTAATTACAGAGCAACTTTAAGTACTACAGAAAAAGCAACTATAAATAAAAAACAAAGGTTTTATATATTAAGGGCAAACAAACTAACGGTTATTTTGCAGCAAAACCTTATTAAGATTAGAGCAGTGAAAGACAATAAAAGAAGTATGCGTTGGATAGAGGACTTGTTTAAACCAGGCGCAGCAGACAGTCTAGACAAATACGAACTAGTAAGTAGAACAATAATGTTCACTACAGTATATTTTTTGACAACTTGAAGAACACCATACTGCAAATACAAGCTTGTATATTCATTTTTTAAACAGAAAAAATATGCTAACAAATTTTAAATAATTGCTCATGCAGATAATGTTTCCTTTCCTCGAACGACCTCCTAAGAGAACTTCAGGTTTAGTAGGTCACTGGTTCAAATTGACAGTAGATATTTTGGAGAACAATTTCAGAATTTATGATTCGTTGAGAGAGCCAGGGGATATTGATCTTGAAAATGTATGCTCAAAATTGATCGAGAAAATAAAGACATTGTGGAGCGAAGGTTTTGGAACAATAGAAACAAAAGTACAAACGCTGGATGATTTTGAGGTAGTATATGAACACATGCCTCTACAAGATAACGGGTAAATGTTCATACATAACATACTATTTAGTCTTGCATTGAACTACTTATCTTTGTCAACTTTTAACCATTTGACAACAACTAAAACGAAAAACGTTATGCAGATGTGACTGTGGGTTCTTCATGCTCTATATGATCGAGAACTGCACCAGAGATCATGTTCTGGAATTCACAAAAAAAGATATTCCGGGTTACAAGGAAATGCTTCTCATGAGGATGCTGACATCAGACATCTTCACCGTAAACATCGAAACATTAAATGATAGAATATTAGGTAATCCTTTACACATTTTTTTGACTAGTATTGTTCATACTACAGTATGTTGTTTCATACCATTGTTACTATCAAGTGCAACACAAGTATTTACAAATTTACAGCATCTACAGGCCATTCCGAATATCAAGAGCTATTCACAAGAAGATATTTCCAGGACTTGAAGAGAGATATATTGCTAGGAATTCAAGAGAAAGGAAACAAGATGTCAAACAAATCAACGACACAACCAAAAGAAACTAAGGAGAAAGATATAGAAGAAATCCAAAAAGGTGCAAGGTTTCCATGGAAGAACAGAAAAATCGAAATCCAGAAGAAAGACTTGTTTTCATTCCAGCAGAATTTAAAGAAACAGAAAATGCAAGAAAAGTATGGCAAAAACTAATCGAATATGCATCAAAACCAGATTACGGAGAATAAGTGTAAAGCTTAACTTGATACAGCTAGATCTCTTTTAATTAGCCTAGATATTTTTTGATCTAATCTAAACTAACACCCCTGTAATACTAATCCTGTTTTTTGTAATACAAAAGGAGAGTTTTTATCAAGACAACTAGATCCAATGAATCAAGAGATTTTAATCTGACATATACTGCACATGAACTAGCAGACAGTTTCAAAGAGAATGGATGGATAGACAATGAATTTTTAGATGCCGTCATCCACACAAGGAGTAATTATGAGTTCACATATCTTTTCTAGGAAGGTAAAAGAGTAATCCTACCCATACAGGTAACATCAGTATTAGATTTTATGGACAAAAACAAAAAATTCGAACCTGAAGATATTGCACGCACAATTGATTACCTCATGGGAACAGACGACCTTACAAAAGCAGGCACGGTGAGTTATTTTAGAAATAAGCATAAATTTCTATATTCAGTATTAAGACACCTCATAAAACTAAAAATTACCACATGTTTAAAACTTACTTGAGGATTATATCTACTTCCATACATAGATACTACTACTGGTTCATTGCAAGAAACATTTTTCAGTTTATGTCTTAAATGGGTCTGCTCGGAATCCGAAGGGTGAGATCATAGACTCCTTCGCATACAATAACAGTATAGAGATGCAGGATTACGACAGTAACATAGGACAAACTATGGTAAGACTCCTACCAAAATATAGACATTACTAGATTTTTTTACAAGAGTAAGAGTGTTATTTCTAAAAAAAAATAACAGAACTTACTAGCCTTTTTGTCTAACAATGTCACTATAATGTTTTAATATACAGCTAAATAGGTTCGAACAAGTGCTAGAGTGCATTTACAAAGATGACACATTGCCAAGATCGAGTGCATCATTCAAAAGTGCACGCTACGTCAGAACTGAAAAACTAGATGAAGACGCATGTGGACTGTGGACATTATATTACCTGCAGAGGTATAATGGCAAAATTATAGAAAAAGAAAAGACGTCAAGTGTAAGCAGTAGTTAGATAGAAATTTTTCAAAAATGTTGATTACATATACTTAAAACCTAACAAGACTTTACAATACTTATTAGGACACAAGCTCCAGTATCAGAGACGAACAACTATACACAATGTTGTTCCATAGATCTAACCGAGCACTGAAGAACCTACTAGCAAATCTTAGGGAGTTGGGCCCAGACATGGACATGCCACAAATTGTAATAACATTAAGTGATTAGAAGAAGATTCCGACACATGTACATTATTTCATCAAACCTGATTGCATGCACATATTGCATCTAACTAGACAGAGGCAAAGGAAATAACAATATATGTGGGTGTAAGTACACGCTTGTTAATCTGTAACAGATAACTTGTTTTCTGATTTTAAGTTGGTAGTGCAATATCTACTTGCAGTGTATCAGCATCTATAGGCCAGTGCATTTGCATACACTCTTGCATAGCTATGTGTAAAAATTCTAATTTCATCACAATGAACCAAATAATAACTGGCATCTATGTGAGCAGTGCATATCGCAAACGCATACAGCGATAAAAACAATTGCATAGCTATGTGTAAAAATTATATTTTCATCACACTGAACCAAGTATAAACTACTTCCACATGACGATAATAATCAACCCAGTATAAACTTCCTCTAAGTAGTCTTTAAACAAACTGCTTACATAGGTATCCTTGCACTACCATGGACAAATTGCATACATAAGTAAAGAAGGCAGTGCCAAAAATCAGCACAAGGCAGAATATACATATGTACGAGGCAGTGCATCTAAATTTACGTGGGTAGTGAATGCACCGCTAAAAACACTCTTCCATCCCTATGTGTGAAAATTATATTTTCAGCACACTCAACAGAGTATAAACTACTTCTAGATGATCATTTCAAAAACTGCCTAAATAGATATCTTTGCACTACCATAGAACCATGCGTACATGAGTAAATACGATAGTGCAACCAATCTGGTCAAGGCAGAACAAATAAGCTGTATAGCACACATGGAAAGAACACCGCAGTGCACCGTAGCTAGTCAGAGTAGTGCAAATAGACAAATTCACTGAAAGACAGACACTTGCACGTACGTACTTACTAAATTACATACAATCTTGCTGCATCACATTCATTAAGTGCTCTTCACAAACACCGTTACAAACACTTACAACATGATAGGCCAAATTTAGCTAGCATTTAAAACATGGAAGACGCTTCACAAGTTATTTGGACAGTTTCTTATCAAGCTCCTTGACCTCTTTGTGAATGTCATCCATGCACTCTGTGTAGTTACGACGGCGCTCAAGAATGTCCTTCAGAGATTGCATTGCATGTAACCTGTCAAGACGTGCATTTTTTGTTGTTTCAATGTCTTCAAAACGATTGGCTATCATGTCGTCCAATTGCTCATCAAGCTTTTGTCTATCAGCTAGTAGCTGAGCCATATCAATCGTTAGAGTATCCCGCTCTAAGTCCCAGGCTGCAGCGCCAGCTTTATACTTGTTCAGCTCCACCTTCATCATAGCAGCATCTTCGACAACGTGTTGCATTCCGACGATCTCGTGTCGAAGACGGTCACACTCTACAGTAATAGTCATCTTTTCTGCCTCCTTCTCAGAGAGCTTGACACACAATTCTGATACCTTAGCCTTCTCAGCAGCAAGTTCATTACGAAGCCTCTGATATTCTGCATCAACATGATTACTGCCATCCGAAACTCCCGTAACTAATGGCAATGAATCCTAATATTTTTGCAGAAAACAACAACAAGATTTAGTGTAAATATAACTGATCGTAGTAAAAAATAGCCAACATACAAATACAAGCACATTGATTAGCCCGCTCGGGTGCACCATAGGAACAGACGGCGTCGGAGTAGATGCCAAATCCGAGCAACCATGAACACAAGAGGAGTAAGACCTATATATAAGTTCCAAATGTCAACGACACAACAAGAGTTTCAAAAACCTAATCCGAAATCTTAGAAATGAATACAAGAAAAGATTAAAAAAAGAAAAACTAACCCGGACTCGTCGATGTTGCGACGGTTGCTTCGAGACAACGACGAACCTTCGGCGAAGGAATCCACGATGGTGGGCAGCAGGGGAGTGCCCTCCGAGCCCCATCTCCTCCGCTCAGCAACTTCCAAACGTTTCATAACAGCTGTTTGTTGCTTTCTAGACATAGGCTTCCTCATTGGATCCATGGCAGAAAGAACTGAAAATAGAACTGGAAGAACCGTCTAGAGGAAAACAAACTGTCTAGTAGAAGAGGAACTGGGACTGGAATGCGAAATGCTAAGCATCAACATCTGAATTTATAATGTACTTATACACATTGAACAGTCGCCTCACCTACCAACAATAAAACACACCCCACACATCATCCAAGACCAAAGATTGACCAAAGCTATAATACTATGCCTAATATAAACACAATTAACAATTCAGCGAATGAAACAGCACACGCGGATCGAAAGTTAAGTTCACTTAGGTTGCGAACAACAATACGCATGACACTGCAGTAAAAATAGAGTAGTTCAACATAATACAATACTAGGGCACTTCAACAAGCTAATAATATGGCAATGCACACAGATAAACTGTTGTAACACCCCGTCCACTCCTGGGCTCGGGGGGTGTCACTCCGAGTAGCTTAATAGGATATCTAGACTGGCCCCACAGACCAATACTAGTCTTTTATGCGCACTTTGTCCTCACTCGTGCACACCTGGTACCCACTTCCCGGTCGGTCACCCATCCTAGAATTGCTCTAGGCCAAGCACGCTTAACCTTAGAGTTCTTTTCGAATGAGCTTCCGAAAAAGAAGTTGCAACTTGTTGGTATGAGTATTCTATCAATCCTATTAAGCCATATGCCAAGTCTCACATACACCCACCCTTTAGAAGATCGATGCCCTCATCGATCAAGCACACCCCATGAACGTTCCCTCTTGGCACGCGTCTGTGCGTCCAGTGCCGGCACATGTGCCATGCTGTGTCCACTCCGGGCCACACGCGCCATGCTCCACATGTCCCGCCACTAACCCGCACACACCCGTTTAACCGCAAGGTCGGCTCTGATATCACTTTGTAACACCCCATCCACTCCTGGGCTCGGGGGGTGTCACTCCCGGTAGCTTAATAGGATATCTAGACTGGCCCCACAGACCAACACTAGTCTTTTCCGCACACTCTGCCCTCACTCGTGCGCACCTGGTACCCACTTCCCGGTCGGTCACTCATCCTAGAATTGCTCTAGGCCAAGCACGCTTAACCTTAGAGTTCTTTTCGAATGAGCTTCCGAAAAAGAAGTTGCAACTTGTTGGTACGAGTATTCTATCAATCCTATTAAGCCATGTGCCTAGTCTCACAACTGTGCAGTACTCAATGTAGAAATTTGATAAAAATTATACTACTTTGAGTAAAATGAACTATAAAATTTCAATTACCCGTAAATAAAAAAACATAATATGAAATGAAAAAATAAAGGAAATAGTAATTACCGTAAAAATAAAAAATAAAAACCATACCTCGCAGATACTATGCACTATGAAAAGTGTCAAGTATGCACTGCCTGGATGTACAAGTTCAGATTTGTTGTTAGTCTGTCATACTTTCAATTTTGTTGCATAGGGACAGAGGGATTGTCAGTCTCAGATGGTAAACGATAGGATACCTGAGACAGTGGACAGGAGAATAGCACGTCGAAGCATTAGCACACAACAATTTTAGTTGGTTGATTTATAAATGTAGGGAAACCGAAGGGACCCCGTTCAGTTCTCTCCACCACTCTCCCACTACGCACGTCCAGAGCACTTCCCGTGAACAGTTCCCGAGAACAGTTCCTCAGAGCAGAGCAGTTTCTCAGAAAAGTTCGTCCCCTCTCGATCGAGTTTTCTCCTATAATTCCGTATCCCTTTCCTTTTTTTTATTGGTTTGACTTCTAATCCTTATTTGTTTCTTCATTTCAAGAAGCTTTGTTCTTTTATTTTAATCTCCATTCCATTGTCTTAGTACAAATCGACACTGAGTTTTGCATCACACTTCCATTTCTTTTAGTTTCCTCGCAATCGTTTATGTGTTCTTCCTATCATCTTATCCCCGTAATACTATGGTGTAATTTATGCCTGATAAATGATCTGTTTGACACTTTCTAGATTAGGAGTTAATGCATAGTTCACTCCTTAAATGCATTATTAATTTTATCAGGTGTTTCTAGGAATGGACTGTACAGTGTGCGGCCAACCTGCCAACAATTGTGGTAGGGCACAAAGGAGAGCAACCAGCTTCTAGGTTAACATTGTTCAAGGTTTTCCCATCAATGGTGTGGTAAGTTTTATATATTTAGGAGAAGGTTTTCGAAGGTTTTATTCAAAATGTTCGAAATTTTCATTTTATGTAATGTTTCTTTTACTGTCTTGTTGTCAGATGAACTGAACCATGTTGTTTACCTTCAGGTAGTGCCATGCTCATTTAGGGAAAGACTGCACGATTTCACTCCAAATAATTGGATGGTTGCAAACAGTGAGGCATTAAGGAATTTTGATTTGTTCCTCAAGAAGTCTAATGTTAGGACAATAATTTGTGGTCCATACTAGAAGTCCTTGATGAGGGTTTATGATATAGCACTTGGATATGTAGTGCATTTTGAATATGATGACGACCAACTTGATGATGTTGGTTTGAACTTGACCAACTTATTTCATGTCACTGTTTACTCTAATGGTGAAGAGAAAAAGATTCATGAAGCAACTCGTATTTCTCTTATTTACTGTAAATAATTTGCACATACAGGTTTTCCTTGTCCTACTACTATTTTATCATAATAACATTCTTTAATACTCAACATGTATTTCCACTCATTCATCAGAGGTGGGAGATGTGCCTACATCCATCAGAAGCATTCTACACGTAACCATCTTCTCAGACATAAATGCACTAACTGAGCAGCAAATGGCTTCAATCCTGTTTGGCATTTACAAAGATCTTCATGTCACAGAACATCAGTTTTTTGAAAATAAAGATGAAAAGCATTTCTGGGTACACATGATGAATATGATAACCATGACCATAATGCACTAGTTAGTTTCCACATATTTAATCATATTTTATGTTCAGATTAAACATATAATTTAGTGAACTTGTTAATTTAGAATGCTTGTTAAAATACTGACTTTTTTATTTATTGCAGTTCATGCCAATTGGGGTTGTAGATGGTTTCAGGTACCCAACTCAGGGCATAGCACATCTAAACAGGCAAGGACATGATCTTGAAGGAGAAGAAGAGAATTATATTGCATGCGCATATACTGTACAAAGGGACAATGGACGTGTCAGCTTCACCACAGGATGGTCTGACTTCACATTTGCTGCTGATGTTGGATGGGCATCACTACTTCTCATTAAAGTAGAGCATATGCAGGAGCACCTTGGTCTCAACTTTGTTGAGATTGTCATCTAGTGGTTAACTTGGGAAAACACTGTTCAGATAGTCATCTTTTCTTGTTTAATCTAGTGCTGAAGTGTATTGTACCCGTGTTGTTTAGTAAATTGAACATCTTTAATCTACTATAATGTCAATGAATGTACTCAGTAAGTTGAACACTTTAATCATCTTCTAAATATTGCATATGTGAATCTTGGACCTTGAATACTACGCACTGCTCAAGCTACAACAAATGAACTACCTCCTATGCTACGAGCAAGCCAATCGATCTCATCCTATAAGCAGTGGAAGACCCAGCAAAGCGCGGATGATCAGCACTACACTATATACACTGCCCAATCTGCAACCAATGCACCGCACTCCTGTAAGCAGTGCATGGCCTCCTGTAAGCAGTGCAGGACTCAGTACAACGCAGATGCCCAGCACTACACGCCATGCACTGCTCAAGATATAAACAATGCACTGCCGCCCTGTGCTACCAGCAAGCCACTCGAAATCCTACTGTAAGCACTGCACTGCCTAGCAAAGCGCAGATGCTCGACACTGCATGCCATGCACTGCTGAACATACAAACAATGAACTGCCTCCATGTCCTACAAGCAAGCCACTCGAACTCCTCCTGTAAGCAGTGCATGGCCTCCTGTAAGCAGTGCACGACTCAGTACAACGCAGATGCCCAACACTACACGCCATGCACTGCTCAAGATAGAAACAATGCACTGCCGCCCTGTGCTACCAGCAAGCCACTCGAAATCCTACTGTAAGCACTGCACTGCCTAGCAAAGCACATATGCTCAGCACTGCATGCCGTGCACTGCTGAACATACAAACAATGAACTGCCTCCCTGTCCTACAAGCAAGCCACTCGAACTCCTCCTGTAAGCAGTGCATGGCCTCCTATAAGCAGTGCACGACTCAGTACAACGCAGATGCCCAGCACTACACGCCATGCACTGCCCCCCTGTGCTACCAGCAAGCCACTCGAAATCCTACTGTAAGCACTACACTGCCCAGCAAAGCACAGATGCTCAACACTGCACGCCGTGCGCTGTTGAACATACAAACTATGAACTGCCTCCCTGTTCTACAAGCAAGCCAATCGAACTCCTCCTATAAGCAGTGCATGGCCTCCTGTAAGCAGTGCACGACTCAGTACAACGCAGATGCCTAGCACTACACGCCATGCAATACTCAAGATAGAAACAATGCACTACCGCCTTGTGCTACCAGCAAGCCACTCAAAATCCTACTGTCAGCACTGCCCTGCCCAGCAAAGCGCAGATGCTCAGCACTGCATGCCGTGCACTGCTGAACATACAAACAATGAACTGCCTCCCTGTCCTACAAGCAAGCCACTCGAACTCCTCCAGTAAGCAGTGCATGGCCTCCTCTAAGTAGTGCACGACTCAGTACAACACAGATGCCCAGCACTACACGCCATGCGCTGCTCAAGATAGAAACAATGCACTGCCACCCTGTGCTACCAGCAAGCCACTCGAAATCCTACTGTAAGCACTGCACTGCCCAGCAAAGCGCAGATGCTCAGCACTGCACGCCGTGCACTGCTGAACATACAAATAACGAACTGCATCCCTGTCCTACAAGCAAGCCACTCGAACTCCTCATGTAAGCATTGCATGGCCTCCTGATGCACATCACTGCACGCCACGCACTGCTCGGGATACAAACTATGCACTGCCTCTATGTCCTTAAAAGAGTTTGTTCAAAGTATAGATAAATAGGAGTTCAAAGTAGGACCCTCCCATTACACCCCACAAAATCTCCATTGCCCGTAAATAAAACAAAAGGAACAAAATTAAATAAAAGTAAAAAAATAAAAGTAGATACTAACTACTGAAAAAGAGAAAAAAAGACGACAAAGAGAAAAACAGGACCGAAAAAGAGTAACCATAGCACTGCGCCACTGCCAAGACAGATTATTGTGCACTGCCTCCCAGTCCTGCGAGTAACTAGAACTCCTCCTACAAGCAGTGCACGCAACGCAAACCGCAGTTCATACGAACCGGAAAAGAGAAAAAACTGACAAAAACTCGAAAGAACCGGGCGACGTCCCGCGACGGAACAAAACCGCTGAACGCCCCACCCCAAACATCTAGAAGCGCTACAAGAACTACACTTGTCGAGAAAACAAGACACCCCCGCTCGACTGGACGCACCAAAATCATCCACGTGCTGCCACGAGCCGCGTCGCGGAGCGTACTCCCATGAGGGCGCCCTTTTTCTAGCGTTTTCGCAAAAACTTAGTTTCAAAACAAAAGAAGTGAGTATTTATGAAAACCTATCTCCACTCTTATCCTCGAGATTCTTTCAAAACAATTCATGTTCCTCAAAAATTCTTGAAATTCTACATAAATATTTGACACACTTGATCACCTCACTAACTTACTCATCCTAAATTCTTATAGATGGAAGTTCAGTATTGCAAGTTCTACCAGTTGGGCAACGGAGGCCAACTGATCTTTGAGAGGGATCTTGATGCACTGTCAGAGTATTTGGAGCGCCTGCATCCGGAATTCTTCGGAGCTCAACTCAATGATCACCCAGGAGGAGATCTACAATGGCTGATAGTTGCAGATCTCAGAGGCAAGATAGAAGCACCAACTACGGACAAGATCCAATTCACATTGAGGGAGAACAACTGGCTAGATGGATTAGCCAGGGCAATTGATACATTGCAAATGTATCTATAATTTTTGATGTTCCATGCTTGGTTTTATCTACTTCCTTGTGTTTTGTCCACACTTTGGAGTACTTTTCATATGATTTCCTGGACTAACCTATTAACAAGATGACATAGTGCCAGTTGCCTGTTTTCTGCTATTTTTGGTTCCAGGAAAGTCAGAAAATCAATATTCTCGGAATTGGACCGTACAAAAGCCAAAGTTGATATTTTCCCGGAAGACTCACGGAGCCAGAAGGAGAGTCAGAGAGGGGCCACAGGGTGGCCACACTACCCCATGGCGCGGGTCCCCCAAGCCCGCTCCAGGGCATGGTGTGGGCCCCCTAGCCGTCCACCGACCTTGCCTCCCGATGCATAAACCTAAATAGTCAAGCCTCCAGCCATGAAAAGTTCCACAATGCCGCCGCCACCGAAGAGGAGATTCGAGGGACAGAAAGTCTCTGTTCCGGCACCCTGCCGGGATAGGGAAGTGCCCCCGGAGCCATCTCCATCGATCTCCACCGCCATCTCCATCACCATTGCTGATTCACATGATGAGGATGGAGTAGTTCTCTCTCGAGGCTAAGGGTTCTACCGGTAGCTATGTGTTCATCTCTCTCTATGCATGATCTTATTGAGATCATGAGCTTGTAATCTATAGATCTACCTTGCTACTCAAGTGCTTTAATGAATCTCTGCTCTCCCCATGTGTGTGAAAGTGACAGCGTGCTCACCATGGTGGCACTTAGGCTAGAGATTACAAATACTTGTTATGAGTTATATTTGGAGTTGGATGTCTTTATGAAATTGTGGTGTTTGTTGGACTCATCTAGTGCTCAAGGTGACAGTGTGGGGTTATCTAGATGGGAAAGGCTTACTTTGAGGTGTGTTGTTATAGCCCTACCATGGATTAGAGTGTCCAACCGGAGAGTATTCAAGAGTAGTATCATAAAGAGAAGATATTTATATGAGAGTGTTCACTAGTGAAAGTATGATCCCTAGGCCTTGTTTCTTAGCATTGAAACACCGTTTGCTATTAGATCTGTTACATGTTTGCTTGCTTCCTTCTTTATTTCAGTTTGCCTTTAGTCTTTTCCACGCCATCAAGTCTTTTGTATCACCGTTACCACTTATAATTATCCATACCACTTGTATTTCACTATCTCTTCGCCGAACTAGTTCACCTATACACCTGACAAGTGTATTGGGTGTGTTGGGGACACAAGAGACTTCTTGTTTCTTGATTGCAGGGTTGCTTGAGAGGGAATACCTCTGACCACTTCCTCCCTGAGTTCGATAAACCTTGGGTGATCTACTTAAGGGAAAACTTGCTGCTGTTCTACAAACCTCTTCACTTGGAGGCCCAACAACTGTCTACAAGAATAGAAGTGCGTAGACATCAAGCTATTTTCTAGCGCCGCTGCCGGGGACAAAGAAGAAGAAACTCCCACGTCAACACCACACCAGAAAAGCTATTTTCTAGCGCCGTTGCTAGGAAGGAAAAGTAAAAAGTATTCACACCGGAGGATTAAAGAAGAAGAACCACCCACGACAAACGCCTATTTTCTGGCGCTGTTGCTGGGGAGGTAAGGTAAAAGGTACTCACATCCTCCGGTGTGAGTGCTCGAAGTTATTTCCTTTAGATTCTGTAATTTTGTCTTTTTGTTTCTAGTTTTCACTAGTTAGGCTTAATGGAAACCAACAAAATAATTAGAGAGCTTTATAGTCTTTATCTTGAGTTAGGACATGAAGTGTTTGAAGAGAAAATTAAAAAACCTATGGAACTTTCTTTGCATGCTAATAGCAATGTTATTAGTATGAATCTTTTGAACACCTTTGTTACTAATGCTATGGAAACGTCTAAACTTGGGGAAGTTGGTTCTTATGAAAATGATCTCTTTAGTTCCCCAGTTTTAAGGAAGAAAATTTGCTCTGATGATACTTTATCTCCCATATGTGGTAATTCTAATGATACTTGTGATATTTTAAATCCACATACTGAAAGCATCCCATTTAAAATACCTATAAAAATTATTGGTCATGTTATGGATAACTACTATTTTGGAGATGGAACTATCCATCCCGGTGATCATTTACTCTTTATACACGAATTATGCAGGTTGTTCAAGTGTGCAGGTATTACAACAGATCACGTCAAGAAGAAGTTATTCTCTTTTTCACTTAAGGGAAAATCAAGGGAGTGGTATGAGATACTAGATGATCCTCATCATTTGGAGTGGAAGGAACTTGAATCTCTCTTTTACTCTAAATTTTATCCTCCTCATGAAATTCATAAAGATAGGAATTACATTTATAATTTTCATCCTCATTATGGAGAAAGTATTGCCCAAGAATGGGGGAGATTGAAGTCACTAATTCTCAAATGTCCCATTCATGAGCTCCCCTGTAATATTGTTATTAATAATTTCTATGCAAGGCTTTCAGGACATTACAAGGACTATCTAGATACTTGTTTAGAGGGATCCTTCACGTGTAAGGAGGTGAAAGATAAGTGGGATCTTCTTGAAACAATTCAAAGTAATACCGAAGATTGGGATAACAACAAAGGTAAAGAACCAGGTATAAACTATGAGTATGATTACATTAAGTCTTTCGCTGAAACTGTTGATTTTCAAGAGCTTAGTGCTAAATATGGTCTTGATCCTCAAATTCTTATTGATTGTTTTAGAACCTTTGCTTCTCATATTAATGCTCCTAAAGAAAAATGGGACATGTATCATGAGCCTTTTAAAGACACTTGCATGGAAAATGAAATTGTTATTAATGATAGCAATAAACATGCTCAAACCTCTCAACGTACTATTTCTTATAAGCATGTTAATTTTTGTGGAATACATATACCTTGTGAGAATAATCAAATTGAAGAAGAATATTGTATCACCCATAGGAATGAAAAAACTAGAATATGGTATAGGGCTTTAAATGATCTTGGTAAAAAATTTTGTGTCCTTTATCCTTTTATTTGTGAACTTTGCTTCGAAGTGGGTCATTTCAATTTTCAATGCTCAGGACATAATAATAGCCCTTCTAATCCAATGAGTACTGCAAGTTTGTATTGTGATGACATGATCACTCCTAATCAGCATGATGAACTTACATTATTTTTGGGGTGTGAAGAGTTATCAAGAAAAACCTCTTTGGTAGATATGGGCGCTTTTGATATGAATAGTGTCCTGCATGGTTGTCATCTTTATTGTGTTGATAATTGCCACACAAATACTTACATACAAAATATTATAGAAGATGAGATTTTACCAAAATATGATAAGACTAATATGTGTTTTGATCTTATTAATGAAAAGAAGGAATCCTCCAAAGTTTCTTCTATTGTCTCTAACAATGAACAAGGGTATATGGAGAAGCTTCCTTTCAAGCCTCTCCCTCCTAAAGAGAAGAAGAGAAAGAAGAAGAGGAGTAAAAGGAGAGAGGAAACAATATTTTCGCCTAAGCATGTTGCTCCTATTATAGTTTAAGATGAGTCTTGGAAGTTATTACCTCTGTAATAACCGCTCCTTATCCTTTTATTTGCTTTTTGTGCCAAGAGTAACCTCTAATGACAGAGAAGTAATGATTGGGAAAGTTGCTCTCCCTAAACAGATTTCTGTGCTTCACCATAAAAATTCGTGTAAAATCTCTGTAAGTCCTTTTGAGGTGTGAATTTTTATACTTCTGCCCCAGGTTGTTATCTAACTTTCGTTAGTTCAACACGTTTTGATTTTAGCAACAGAAGGTCTTCGAAAAAATTCGTCTTTACCTGCTGGTCTGTTTTGACAGATTTCTGCCATTTTCTGCATTTGCTTCTTGTAAGTTTCTTTTTGAGTTCTTTTGGAGAATTGATCTTTTTGAGGGAAGTGCTACAGTAGCTAGTGTTTGAATGGAACTTTTATTGTTGTTAGAACTGAACCTTAAGACTTATTATCTTGAGTGCACTAATGTTGCTAATAAAGATTGTGTGAAGTTTTGTATGAAGGAAAAAATTTCAGGTGTATGGAAGGAATGAGTAATGAGATGAAGGATGGACTAAAGCTCAAGCTTGGGGATGCCACGCGTGTCACCCCAAGAAATATACAAGAAGTACAAGCGTCAAATCTTGGGGATGCCCAAGGCATCCCCCTCTTCATCTATAAAAATCCCAGGTTCCTTCCAAACGCTTCATTTTTTATTATTTCATGCATAGTTGTGTTGTTCTTGGAGCGTCTTCTTTTTCGTTTTTGTTTTGGTTTTTCGTTTTCTTGGTTTTCTTAGTTTTTTGAATAAATTGGTTGGACCCCCTCTTTCATACATTGGTTTGCAAATAGTTTGGTTTGGATTGGAAAAGAGTAGGAAAGCTCATGCTTATGTGGTAAAAAGAGCTTCTTTTTGACTTTGGCCTATGCTTTGTCATGCCATGATTGATATAGTTTTGGATTTATGCTTAGTATTCTTTGCTGTAGCATGACTTGTTATAAACAATTGAGATTGCTTAATGTGCCTTGGATGAATCATGTGTTGTTTTAGCATATTAAAGCATAGTATAGTGGTATTCTCCTTTGATGCTTTATTTGGGTTGACTTGGCACATGCTCACACCATGTTATGACTATTTCAAGTCACCATAGCCTTTATGATCCTTTAGTTTTCAACTTGTAGTATCACTTTATGCTTTTATCAATGATGTTTTGTCGCTCTGCATGATTATGGCCATTATTGCTCTCTTAGTTTGTCGCTCCTAGTCTTTTGCTAGCCTCCACAACCAAGTATGAGTTCCACTCATGCATCCAACTCCCTAAACCAAGTTATTCCAAAGAGTCCACCATACCTACCTACTAGCTTATGCTATTCCAAGTATATTCATGCTTTTGTTTACCTTCCAAATTAAACTTGTTATGAGAAAACTAGTGATTAAAGCTCTCACGAACTTGATGGCACACTTTACTTTTCTTGCCCTTAATAAACTTGAACCATTGTGTCTTCTATGTTGTATATGCTTGCACTTATTTGTTGGGAATTAGCAGAACCGTGTTGTCATGGGGAACGCTTTCAACATTGCACTTGGTACTTGTACCTAGTTGATATCATGTTCTTTTGTATATGGATGTCGTCGGTGTGAAATGAAAGGGGAGCTTGTAAGTCCATGGAGTTATGTATATGTGCTAGAGAAATGCCTGGGCCGCTGGTCTAATCCATGCTGACATGGTGGAAACCTGCAGCGTAACCATAATGAGTTGTCTATGAAGCATTCTTTTTATGAAAAAAGAGTCCCATATTGACAAAAAAGAGAAAAAAAAAGATATGAGAAAAGAGGAAAGAGAGAAAAAGCACCATTTTCCCATGGTAAATAAGAATATTGTTGAGATGCTCTTTATCTTCTTGCCTTGCCATCCACTGACCTTGCTCTCTGGCCTATAAGAAGCCTCCTGATGCATAAACCCTAAATAGTCAAGCCTCTAGCCCCGAAAAGTTCCGCAGTGCCGCCACCACCGAAGGGGAGATTCGGGGGACAGAAAGTCTCTGTTCCGGCACCCTGCCGGGACAGGGAAGTGCCCCCGGAGCCATCTCCATCGATCTCCATAGCCATCTCCATCACCATTGCTGATTCCCATGATGAGGAGGGAGTAGTTCTCTCTCGAGGCTAAGGGTTCTACCAGGAGCTATGTGTTCATCTCTCTCTCTATGCATGATCTTATTGAGATCATGAGCATGTAATCTATAGATCTACCTTGCTACTCAAGTGCTTTAATGAATCTCTGCTCTCCCCATGTGTGTGCAAGTGACAGCGTGCTCACCATGGTGGCAATTAGGCTAGAGATTACAAATACTTGTTATGAGTTATATTTGGAGTTGGATGTCTTTATGAAATTGTGGTGTTTGTTGGACTCATCTAGTACTCAAGGTGACAGTGTGGGGTTATCTAGATGGGAAAGGCTTACTTTGAGGTGTGTTGTTATAGCCCTACCATCGATTAGAGTATCCAACCGGAGAGTAGTCAAGAGTAGTATCATAAAGAGAAGATATTTATATGAGAGTGTTCACTAGTGAAAGTATGAAACTTAGGCCTTGTTTCTTAGCATTGAAACACCGTTTGCTATTATATCTGTTACATGTTTGCTTGCTTCCTTCTTTATTTCAGTTTGCCTTTAGTCTTTTCCATGCCATCAAGGTCTTTTCTATCACCGTTACCACTTATAATTATCCATACCACTTGTATTTCACTATCTCTTCGCCGAACTAGTGCACCTATACACCTGACAAGTGTATTGGGTGTGTTGGGGACATAAGAGACTTCTTGTATCTTGATTGCAAGGTTGCTTGAGAGGGAATACCTTTGACAACTTCCTCCCTGAGTTCGATAAACCTTGGGTGATCCACTTAAGGGAAAACTTGCTGCTGTTCTACAAACCTCTGCACTTGGAGGCCCAACAACTGTCTACAAGAATAGAAGTACGTAGACATCAGCAATGCATGAAGCTCTCGCCCGTCTGTGTGGGAAAAACATCAACTTGATCTAGGGAACTCGCTTTGCTCACTTTGCAAGGCGTGATTCTATGGGAATGCCATTGGAGATGCCAAGGCACCCGGAGATGAAGCCCCAGGTGGAAAACCTTGACTTCCTGCTGTATGATAGGCAGAAGGAATTAGATAATGCTCGAGCCTACACCAACAACAACCTTGACATTGCCGCCAAGAAGGACCAGACTCTCGCCATGCTTGTCAAGGATCGCTAATCATTTCATCGTCAGCGAGAGAAGAAGGATCGCCCCATCGCCCGTCTTCGCAAGAAGGTGGCCGACCTCGAGAAGACCATCCATGAGCAAGAAGTCCAACTTTAAGCAAAGGAAGAGGAAGAAGGTGAAGACATCTAGGGAGATCTTCACTCGTACCTCAGTGATGACAATGACTACCTGGAGGATGATGCCATGGATTTCTACACCGATGATAATGATTTCGACTTCATTGATGATGAGTAGATGCACTTGATCACTACCGTAGGAATGAGCTGTATTGGTCCCACTGTATCGTAGTTACACAAAATGGTTCTTAAAACCATCTGTTTTCCCTTTGTGTTGTGGTGTGTGTTGTATTGCGTGCTTTGAATGAATGAATGAGAAGAAGTGATTTTTCAAAACCTAAGTCAAACTCAAAGTTTAAAGCTTTTGAAACAAAACCATGAACCCTAGAAATTTCCCTCTTATCTCATCATTTATCTCAATCTTAAGATGACTGATGGAAACCCCGGAGGAAGCAGCTCATCGCAGGACCCGATGCTGCAGATTCTTCACATGCTAGTTTCTGACCGTGAAGCTAGTAGAGCAAAACGCCAAGCCAACCTAGCCACTCTACAACAGATAGCTCAGATGGCCCACAATAATCGAGGCCATGGAAATCAGGATCATCATTGATCCAAGCTTAAAAACTTTCAGAATACCAATCCCCCTATCTTTAGTAAGTATGAAGACCCTTTAGATGCTAATGACTGGCTACAAACCATGGAGAACAATCTGGAAGTAGCAGGAGTTGAAGCCAATGAGAAATTTCTGTTTGCCACTCACTATTTGGCAGGAGATGCAAGAGCCTGGTGGAATAGCACCCGTACAATGAACAACGGTTAAGTAATTACATGGGAAGCATTCAAGATCAAGTTCAGCCGCACCCATGTGCCGCAAGATTTAGTCTACAGAATGAGAGATGAGTTCAGAGAACTGAAGCAAGGAAGGATGACGGTAGTTGAGTACCGTGACAAATTCCTATCCTTAGCTACATATGCCCCTGATGAGATCAACACTGAAGCCAAGAAGAAGGAGAGGTTTCTGAATGGATTGCATGATGAGATGCACTCTGTGTTAGTCAACATCCGCTTTGAAGATCTCAAAGAACTACTAGATTCTGCCATCTAGATGGAAGGAAAGATCAATCAAGCTAATGACAACCACAAGCGCAGAATGATGCACCAGAGTGGATCCAACAGTCACCAGAATTATCGCACCAACCCGTCTGCGGGATATGCCCCGAGAAACAATAGACCCCCGATGTCTCGTCCACGCTACCCCAATCGTAGCGGAAGAAACTTGAAGTCTGGAGGAAACAACAACAACCCGACAACTCCAACAATTTCAACCGTGCACCGCCCAAGTCCAACAACAACAACAACAATACTGCCCCAAGGATTGGAAGCAATGATGTGCCTGTTGCAGCCAAAGACAAGTCCCATATTACTTGCTTTCAATGTGGAGTCAAGGGTCACTACTCCAACAAGTGTCCTAGAAGCTTGCAGGAGCCACCAATGTGAATGCACCCCCTTAGCCACAACGTCGTGTTCAGCCTGGAAGGAGGTTTGCCCCAGGGAATTCGCGCAACCGCAACGGTCGTTTGTTCCACATGAATGTTGAAGAAGCTCAGGAAGCGCCAGATGTTGTGCTGGGTATGTTTCCTGTTAACTCAGTTTTAGCAAGAGTGTTGTTTGATTCTGGAGCATCACACTCGTTTGTTATAGAAGAATTTGCATGCACTAGTAATATTCAACCAACAAACTTGAAGCATGTTATGATAGTTCAAATACCTGGTTCAACCACCAAAGCTAGAAAAATTTGCAAGGCTGTACCTATCAGAATCCATGGGATAGATTTTTATGCCAATCTAATAGTACTTGGAACCAAAGGTTTGGAAGTAGTACTAGGAGTGGATTGGATGTCAAAACATAAAGGGTTAATCGATTGTGCCAAGAAATCCATAACCATGACCAGTAGCTCTGGAGTATCAATAGAGCATGTATCTGAAACCTTTGCCCCGTTAGTTCAAATGCAACAAGAGTCTAGCCCAACCAACCCTTGACCAAGTCAGAGTAGTCTATGAATACCCTGACGTATTCCCAGATGAATTGCCCGGTATGCCCCCAGATCGGGATATCGAGTTCATTATTGAACTAATTCGTGGAACTGGACCCATAGGTCAGAGACCTTATAGTATGAACCCCTCTGAACTAGTGGAGCTGAAGAAGCAACTTGATGCTATGTTGGTGAAAGGTTTGATTCAACCAAGTGCATCGACATGGAGATCACCTGTTTTGTTTGTGGATAAGAAAGATGTAGGTAATCGTCTATGCACAGATTACTGGAAGCTGAATGACGTCACCATCAAGAACAAGTACCCACTGCCCAAGATTGAGGATCTGTTTGATCAGTTGACTGGTGCCAGAGTGTTTTCTAAGATTGATCTTAGAACTGGTTATCATCAACTCAAGATTCGTGTAACGGATATTCCAAAGACCGCCTTTACCACCACTTATCTATTCCAAATCAGAAGAAGACCATGAGCTACACCTGAGAACCATCTTTGAAACCCTTAGAGAGCACCAGTTGTATGCCAAGTTTAGAAAATGTGAATTCTGGCTGAAGGAAGTAGGATTCCTAGGACATATTGTGTCAACAGGAGGAGTCGCTGTCGATCCCGCTGATGGCCCAAAATATATCGAGCTCATTGGGGAACCCCAAGAGGAAGGTATGTTGAGCATAGCAGCAAGTTTTCCCTCAGTTATGAAACCAAGGTTATTGAACCAGTAGGAGCAAGGAAACACCTCCAAGGTGTTGCTAGCTAGACTTTGCATGGCGCACTACCAATGCCAGCAGCAACGTGGAAACCTGCACACCCCCAACTTACAGTGAGATTGTCAATTGTATGTATCGAGTGGAAGAAAGTAGTAGCTTGCAGAAAGTAAACAGAAAACAGTAAACAATTGTAGATTGATGATAAAAGAAAGGACCGGGGTCCATAGTTCACTAGTGGTGGCTCTCCTTAGGATAAATAACATGTTGGGTGAAAAAATTACAGCTGGGCAATTGACAAACATCAAGAAAGCATACATGCATATACTAATCATCTTGACTCCTTTGAGATTTGATTGGGCAATACAACATTATACATAAACCGTAATCCAACTACATCTATGACTAATAATCCACCTTCAGGTTATCATCCGAACCCCCTCTAGTATTAAGTTGCAAGCAATAGATAATTGCATTACACATTGTGTGTAGAGTAAACAATACGATTGTTCTATGAATAAAGGATTGTTGTTTTCTCCCTAGTAGCAATAGCACATCTAGTACCTTAGAGATTTCTGTCACTTCCCTAGATTACTAGAGGCATGAACCCACTATCAAGAATAAATACTAACTCTTGGAGTTGCTAGCATCTACTTGGCCAAGATAGCTACTAACAACGGAAAGCATGCAAGATCAAAAATAACAAACACATGATAGAATAAATAATCAATCTGAAATAACATCTCAATATCCATCGGATCCCTGCAAACACAACATGTATGATTACAAATAGATGACCTTGATCATGAACGGAGCTCACAAGATCTAAACATGATAGCACAAAGGAGAAGAACCAGCCATCTAGCTACTACATGGACCCGTAGTCCAAGGATGAACTACTCACACATCACACCGGAGGCTTGCATGGTGATGAAGAAGGCCTCTAGGGTGAAATCCCCTCTCCGTCAGGGTGCCGGGAAGAGCTTCAGATCCCTCCCGATCTAGGGATAGAGACGACGTCGGCTACAGACTCTTTCGTGGAATTTTGATCAGGTGCTTAGGGTTTCTGTCTTGGAGGCATCTTATAGTCGAAAGGGGAGGCTGAGGGGGTGTCTGGGGCAGCCAGACCACCCCCTGGCGCGGGCCAGGCTTGGTCGCACGGCCAGGTGGTGTGGAGCCCCCCTGGCCCCTCTCCGTCTCATATTCTGGCTCCGTGTCCCCCTCGGTGAAAAACTGACTTTGGCTTTTGTCCCGTCCAATTCCGAGAATATTCATTTTCTGTCTTCCTGGAACCAAAAACAGCAGAAACAGGTAGCTGGCACTGTGGCATCTTGTTAATAGGATAGTCCAAGAAAGTGTATAAAAAGTACTCCAAAGTTGGAACAAAACATAAGAAAGTAGATAAAAACCAAGCATGGAACTTCAAAAATTATGGATACGTTAGCAACGTATCAGCATCCCCAAGCTTAACTCCAACTCGTCCTTGAGTAGGTAAGTGATAAAAAGAAAGAATAATTTTTGAGGTGACATGCACTATCATAAACTTGATCAAAGTATTTGTAAAACATTGAAAGTTGGGATCATAGTACTTCAACATAGCATGAAAGATAAAGTTCTAGCAATAAGACATAGCAACTATGTTGCAACATGAAAAGGCACAAACAAAAGATTCATGCATAACAATGCTTTGCAAGACGTTTGTTTGTTTCACATAAAGAAAACATAGCATAGTGGCATTCAGCTTGTCCCTCATAGAGTAGCAAACATAAATGCATAAGACACCTTCAAAGTTCATAAGAGTGACTAGATACAAGTAGTTTAAGAACAAGTAATATCAAGTTATGCATCAATCAACAAGTCTTGGGACAATGCACATAGAACTAAGAATGGCCACTATGCTCTCAAAGTAGGTGCATAAAGGTAGAAGGTGGAGACTCAACATAAAAAGAAGGCCTTCATAGAAGGAAGTAGAGATTCAAGTTTCATAAAGAGATTCCAAAAATTATGGTACTTGTTAGCTTTCAGCTCTCATTGCCCCAATCATAAGCATCTTTAAGTGATTAAGGTTAAAGTGACACAACTAAGATGATATGCTTGACAAGTTATAAGCCGAAATCTCATGCCCCTTATTTATGAAGACCGAACCTCATGATACTCAACTTTAGTCACACGTAAGCTCTTATCATTGTAAGTACACATGTATCATAAAGAACGGCCAACGGGGTACCCCTGGCACATGATATAGGAGCTATCCCATAATCAAAATGACAAGGCAAGCAGACAATGAGCATCCCAGTGATATTTTTATTTTCTATTTGCATAGGTTTTTATTGAGGATGCTTCATAGAGTGCTCATTATGGTTATGCTGCAAGTTTCCACCATGATTAGGCATGTCTTAGGCTAGCGGCCCAGGCGTTTCTCTAACACACATACAAAATGCATGATCTTACAAGTTCCACTTTTATTTTAGACCGCCGGGATCCATAAGTAAAAGAACATGATATCAACGGGGTACAAAGTACAAGTGCAATGTTGAAAGCGTTCCCAATGATACATGGTTCTGCTAACTCAACTTATAAAGCGCAAGCATATACGCAACAAAGATGGACACGATGGTTCAAGTTTCTTAAATGCAAGAAAGTAAAGTATGCCATCAAGTTTCTGAGAGCTTTAATCACTAATTTTCACATAACAAGTTTAATTTGGAAGGTAGATAAAAACATGAATATAATTGGAATAGAAATTGATAATAGGTAGGTATGGTGGACTCTTTGGAATAACTTGGTTTAAGGAGTTGGATGCATGAGTGGAACTCATACTTGATTATGGAGGCTAGCAACAGACTGGGAGCGACCAACTAAGAGAGCAATAATGGCCATAATCATGCAGAGCGACAAAACATCATTGATTAAAGCATAAAGTGATATTACAAGTCGAAAACTAAAGGATCATCAAGGCTATTGTGACTTGGGATAGTCATAACATGGTGTGAGCATGCGCCAAGTCAACCCAAATAAAGCATCAAAGGAGAATACCACAATGATATGCTTTAATATGCTAAAACAACCCATGATCCTTCCAAGGCACATTAAGCAATCTCAGTTGTTTATAACATGTCATGCTACAGCAAAGAACACTAAGCATAAAGCCAAAACAATATGAAGCATGGCATGACAAAGCATAGGCCATTGTCAAAAACAAGCTCTCTTTACCACTTAAGCATGCACTTTCATACTCTTTTCCAATCCAAACCAAACTATTTGAAAACCAATGTATGAAAGAGGGGGTCCAACCAATTTATTCAGCAAACTAAGAAAACCAAGAAAATGAAAACCAAAACGAAAACGAAAAAGAAGAAGCTCCAAGAACAACACAATTGTGCATGAAACAATAAAAATGAAGTGTTTGGAAGAAACCTGAGATTTCTATTAATGAAGAAGGGGATGCCTGGGCATCCCCAAGCTTAGACGCTTGTACTTCTTGGATATTTCTTGGGGTGACACGCGTGGCATCCCCAACCTTGAGCTTTAGTCCATTATTCATCTCATTACTCATTCCTTCCATACACCTGAAATTTTTCCTTCATACAAAACTTCACACAATCTTTATTAGCAACATTAGTGCACTCAAGATAATAAGTCTTTGTGTTCAGTTTCAACACCAATAAAACTTCCATTAAAACACAAGCTACTGTAGCACTTCCCTCAAAAATCTCAATTCCCCAAAAGAACTCAAAAAGGAACCAACAAGAAGCAAATGCAAATAATGGCAGAAATCTGTCAAAACAGACCAGCAGGTAAAAACAAATTTTTTCCAAGACCTTCTGTTGCTCAAATCAAAAAGTGTTGAACTAACCAAAGTTAGATAACAACCTGGGTCAGAAGCACAAAAATTCACGCCTCAAAAATACGTACAAAGATTTTACACGAATACGGTGAAGAACAGAAATCTGTTTCGGGATAGCAACTTTCCCAAGCATTACTTCTCTCTCATTAGAGGTTACTCTTGGCACAAAAAGCAAATAAAAAGGATAAGGAGATGTTATTACATAAGTAATAACTTCCAAGACACATCTAAAACTTTTGGGTTATCTCCCAATAAGTACTTTTCTTTAACGCCTTTAAGTTAGGCATAAGAAGCAAGAAAAAGAATCAAGTATTCTCAAATGAAGAAGCATTAAGACCAAATTTCTTGCCCTTACCTCTCTTACTTTTATTCTTAACCTTGGGGAACATATGATTGTTTGGTGGGGAGGCAAAGTGCATCGTGCCCTTTCCCACATCTATTATTGCTCCAAGGAGCTTCAATAGGGATCTTCCAAGTGTAATTTTTCCCTTTTCCTGCACATTCAATAACAAGATAATCAGTAGAAACCATTTTCCCTAGGATCTTTGTAAACACTCCTTCAGCTATTCCAATGGGTAGTATTGTGGCATTATTAGAAAGAAATATTTCTTCTCCTCCGTCAAAAAGCCCCCAAAGACTCAAAGATTCATAGATATCTTTGGGCATAAGACAAAATTCAGACATGATATCTTTGGGGAGCCACTTTGAGGGTTCAGAATTTATTGGAACATAATCATGATGATCTCTAAGCGTGTTATAGTAATCCGTTAAACTAGTAGTGCGGGTCTCAAGAGTATTCAATCTAGCAAATATGTTTATAGGGGAGGAATCGGATTTGCTAGGCAAGTTGTAAGTAAAGACTAACTTCTTTATGGCATTAACAGCATCATCCTCATTGCATTGGAGGAAATCTCGTCCCACAACAGCATCCAAAGCATATCTATAGCAAAGAGAAATTCCAAGGTAAAAACTGCTAAGGAACAAGCTTTGAGTCATTTTAGGTTTAGTTTTTTCATGTAGATCAGAGATTTTAGACCAAGCTTCTTTGAAACTGTCTTCAATTCCTTGTTTAAAAGTGAAGATCATTTCCTCAGGTGACATAGTGATTGGAGCAATGCGAGACATAATGGCAACTTAAGATAGGAACTAAAAAAATTCCATGTTTTTAATAAAGAAAGCAAACTAGTAAAACTAATATTTTTTGTTTTTTTGATAAAGGAACAAGCAAACAAAGCAAGAAAATAAACTAAGAAAAACAAAAACAACAAAGTAAAGAGACTGGTTATGAGGGACTCCCCTTGTGAAGATATCCTTGTCTCCTCGGCAACGGCGCTAGAAAATATGCTTGATGGCCCAAAATATATCGAGCTCGTTGGGGAACTCGAAGAGGAAGGTATGATAAGCACAACAACAAGTTTTCCCTCAGTTATGGAACCAAGGTTATCGAACTATTAGGAGCAAGGAAACACCTCCAAGATGTTGCTAGCTAGACTTTGGCAGGGCGCACTACCGGTGCCAGCAGCGACGTGGAAACCTGCACAACACAACCACAGAACTTTGCCCCCAACTTACAGTGAGGTTGTCAATCTCACCGGTTTTGCTGAAAACAAAGGATTAAACATATCTAGTGGAAGAAAATAGTAGCTTGCAGAAAGTAAACTGGAAACTAGTAAATAGTTGTTCATTGATGATAAAAGAAAGGACTAGGGTCCATAGTTCACTAGTAGTGGTTCTCGTTAAGATAGATAACATGTTGCGTGAACAAATTACAGCGGGGCAATTGAAAAACATCGAGAAAACATACATGCATATACTAATCATCTTGACTCCTTTGAGATTTGATTGCGCAATACAACATTATACATAGACCGTAATCCAACTGCATCTATGACGAATAATCCACCTTCAGGTTATCATCCAAACCCCCTCCAGTATTAAGTTGCAAACAACACATAATTGCATTACGCATTGTGTGTAAAGTAAACAATACGATTGTTCTATGAACAAAGGATTGTTGTTTTCTCCCTAGTAGCAACAGCACATCTAGTACCTTTGAGATTTCTGTCACTTCCCCAGATTACTAGAGGCATGAACCCACTATCGAGCATAAATACTAATTCTTGGAGTTGCTAGCATCTACTTGGCCAAGATAGCTACTAACAACGGAAAGCATGCAAGATCACAAATAAAAAAGACATGATAGAATCAATAATCAATCTTAAATAGCATCTCAATATCCATCGGATCCCCGCAAACACAACATGTATGATTACAAATAGATGATCTTGATCATGAATGGAACTCACAAGATCTAAACATGATAGCACAAAGGAGAAGAACCTGCCATCTAGCTACTACATGGACCCATAGTCGAAGGATGAACTATTCACGCATCACACCGGATGCTTGCATGGTGATGAAGAAGGCCTCTAGGGTGAATTCCCCTCTCCGGCAGGGTGCTGGGAAGAGCTTCAGATCCCTCCCGATCTAGGGACAGAGACAACGACGGCTACACACTCTTTCGTGGAACTTTGATTGGGTGCTTAGGGTTTCTTTCTCAGAGGCATCTTATAGTTGAAAGGGGAGGCCGAGGGGGTGCTTGGGGCGGCCAGACCACCCCCTGGTGCGGGCCAGGCTTGGCCGCGCGACTAGGTGGTGTGGTGCCCCCCTGGCCTCTCTTCGTCTCGTATTCTGGCTCTGTGTCCCCCTCGGTGAAAAACTGACTTTGGCTTTTGTCCCATCCAATTCCGAGAATATTCATTTTCTGACTTCCTGGAACCAAAAATAGCAGAAAACAGGCAGCTGGCACGGTGGCATCTTGTTAATAGGTTAGTCCAAGAAAGTGTGTAAAAAGTACTCCAAAGTTGGAACAGAACATAAGAAAGTAGATAAAAACCAAGCATGGAACATCAAAAATCATGGATACGTTAGCAACATATCACCCGCCAAGATCACAGATTTTGAAGAATGGAAAGCCCCAACCACCAAACCGAAGTCCACGCATTTCTCGGATTAGCGGGATATTACCGCAAGTTCGTAGAAGGATTTTCGAGCATCGCAAGACCGATGACCCAACTGTTGAAGAAAGATAAGAAGTTTGAATGGACTGACAAATGTGAAGCAAGTTTTCAAGAGCTCAAGAAGAGATTGATTTCGGCCCCAATATTGACTATGCCAGATATCAACAAGCCTTTTGATGTATATTCTGATGCATCCAAGATTGGTCTCGTATGTGTGTTGATGCAAGAAGGCAAAATCATAGCATATTTGTCCCGACAACTGAAGCAACATGAGCTAAACTACCCTACCCATGATCTTGAACTAGCAGATGTAGTTTTAGCATTGAAGACATGGCGTCATTACCTTATGGGTAACAGTTGTGAGATTTATTTAGATCACAAGAGCCTAAAGTATATTTTCACCTAGAAGGAGCTGAATATGAGGCAAAGGATATGGATAGAGTTAATCAAGGATTATGACCTTGACATTCACTATCACACCGGCAAAGCCAATATGGTAGCAGATGCTCTTAGCAGATTGCCGTGTAGGTTAAACACCATGATCAAAGAAGCCCAGCCAAGTTTGCATGAAGAGTTGGAGCAGTTTAGAACGGAGCTAGTTAGCAAAGGATTCTTAGCTAGCATAGAACTTCAACCCTCGTTGATCAATCAGATCAAGGAAGCCCAGAAAGGAATGCAAGTTACGACAGAATCAAGCGTCGTATCAGTATAGGAAAGGTACCTGGATTCACCAAAGATGAAGAAGGAGTTTTGTGGTACAAATGACATATCTGTGTGCCAGCAGATTCGGAGCTGAAGCAAGTTATCATGCAAGAAGCTCATGATACTCTTTATTCTATCCACCCCGAAGGAACGCGGATGTATCTGGATTTGAAGGAGCAATTTTGGTGCCATAAGATGAAGAGATAAATCGGAAGCTACATCACCAAGTGTGATATCTATCAGCGAGTCAAAGTGGAACATCAGAGACCCGCGGGACTTTTGCAACCATTGCAGATTCCGGAATGGAAATGGGATTCTGTTGGAATGGACTTTATCACTGGTTTTCCTACTTCTAGTAGGGGAAATGACTCTATTTGGGTCATAGTTGATAGACTGTCCAAGGTAGCCCATTTTATACCTGTCAAGACCACCTACTAGAGTTTGAAGCTAGCAGAGTTGTACATTGCTAGAATCGTCAGCTTGCATGGAACCCCCAAGACCATAGTATCGGATCGAGGAACCCAATTTACCTCAAGATTTTGGTAGAAAGTCCAAGAAGGATTAGGAACCAAGCTGAATATCAGCACAACTTATCACCCACAGACCGATGGACAAACTGAAAGAGTCAACCAAATCTTAGAAGATATGTTGAGAGCTTGTGTGCTTGAGTATGGATCAAAATGGGAAGATTGTCTGCCTTTCGCAGAATTCTCATACAACAATAGTTACCAAGCCAGTTTGTAGATGACCCCTTTTGAATTTCTGTATGGAAGGAAGTGTCGTACCCCCTTGAATTGGTCGCAAGTAAGAGAGAGTCAGATTTTCGGACCCAACATCATACGAGAAGCAGAAGAGAAGGTTCACAAGGTCCATGAGCACCTCAAGACTGCCCAATCTAGACAGAAGAGTTATGCTGACAAGAGACGTCGAGACCTGACCTTCAATGTCGGAGATTTTGTGTATCTCAAAGTGTCACCCTTGAAAGGAACGCAATGTTTTAGTCTAAAAGGAAAGTTAGTCCCCAGATATATTGGACCCTTCAAGATTCTGAATCACCGAGGAGAAGTATCTTATCAACTGGAACTGCCAGAGGACATGTCAGCCATCCATGATGTGTTCCATATCTCGTTACTTCGCAAATGTCTAGAAGTTCCGGAGAAGACCAAAGTTTTCAAGAACATTGATCACCGATCCATAGATATCAACAAGGATCTGACGTATCGTGAAGTGCCCATTCATATCTTGGAAGAAGCCTTCAGAACCACCAGGACCCGGAGTATGAACTTTCTCAAGATCTAATGGAGCAACCATACCGAAGAAGAAGCTACTTGGGAGCGAGAAGATTATATTAGGACTAAGTTTCCAGATCTCTTTAGTTCCTAGTTTTTCTTAAATCTCGGGACAAGATTTTGTTTAAGGAGGGAAGGTTTGTAACATCCCAAAACTTATAATCAAGATTATCAAGTTCTAATCACCCCAATTTAGGGTTAACAAAAGCTTTTATTAAGAAAATGAATATGAATGCATGTGTGTTTGCATTAGTGTAGAATTGAGTGTATATGCCATGCTTGATTGTTCTAAGTGATGTGAAAGGGTTTAAAGGTGAATGCTACATCATCTAGACCATTTCCAAACAAAATCAAAAGAAGAAGAAATCAAATATGAATAAATAAACCAAATGGTCATTTTGACAAAAATAAACCACTAGGCCACTTTGTGTGTTCCTAGAAGAGTCATCTTAATAGAAACAATTCTATTTATTTTCACCCCTTGCTAGACCAAGTAAAAGTGTATCAAGGCCCTCTTTACAAACTTACAAAAACATCTTTTAAATCTATTTAAAGGACAGTTGAAAATTGAATCTATTTCATATGTTAAGATCACACTTTTTCAAAAACCTACCAAATCAATTCCACTTGACCTCTCCAAGCAAACCTAGACTCTCAAGTTTAAGTAAAGATCACTCAAAAAAATTGAATAAAAATTTCCAAAATCCATTTCATGCGGCCATTTCATCAAACACCTGGTTAGCACATATTAAGCTTCTACCTAACTTCACTGTTGTGCACAAAAAACCTCGACCATTTGGTCCCCTCTTAACCCTCTGGTCCCCTCTGAGTCCAACCAGCACCCAGACCAACCCCCCTTCGCCGTGGAGCACAGTGGAGCCGCCCATTTTTGGTCATCACCGGCCGACCACGGCCAGCTCGCAGCAGACCACCCCGCGCCCATCCAGGATGCCCAGGAGCTACGCCACACTCTAGCGCCACCCCCTGTCCACCCCACGGTTGAAGCCAAGCCATGGACCGCCCTAGTCGCACCGTGCACTGCCTCTCTGCGCCATGTCCAGAGCGCGCCAGAGCGTCGTGCCCAACCATCCCCGCTGGCTCGCGCCTTGCCCTCACCGTGCACGCGCAGCCTCGCCACGATCACGCCACCTCGGCAGACACCCCCGTTCGCCGCCGCGTGACCCGCAACTTCCGCACGCCGCCGCAAACACTTCTATCGCCACTCAGAACACCACACGCGCCCGATCGAACCGCACCACCCCATGCCACGCCATTACACCCGTAAGAACCGCCAGGGAGCACCTCACCGTCCTACGCCCTCGCCCATGCCGTTAGCCGCCTGTAGCGACGCCACCGCCGAGCTCACTGCCGCATCGCTCGGTCCCCTCGCCGCGCTATAAAAGGAGGCCACCCCCGCCTCCATTCTCCACACCAATTCACTCCCCACCTCTCACTGACCTTCCCCACTTCTCCCCGGAGCAATGCGAGCACCACCGCGTCGGAATTTCACCGGAGCCCGCCGCTGCTGGACGAGATGGGCGACAGCGATTCCGACCACCCCAAGCCCTGTCGTGACCGCGCCTAGCCTCGCCGTCGTCTACCACGTTGATCTCCCCCGTCGCTAACCCTAGCTGGAGCCCAGGTAAGCCCCGCCAGACCAATCTCTTCTTGAGTTCTTGAAAACTCGCTTCACATTTGTCAGTCCATTCAAACTTCTTATCTTTCTTCAATAATTGGGTCATCAGTCTTGCGATGCTCGAAAATCCTTCTACGAACTTGCGGTATTATCCCGCTAATCCGAGAAATGCACGGACTTGAGTCTGAGTGGTTGGGGCTTTCCATGCTTCAACATCTTTGATCTTGGAGGGATCAACAACGACTCCTCCTGTCGACACAATATGTCCTAGGAATCCTACTTCCTTCAACCAGAACTCACATTTGCTAAACTTGGCATCCTGTCAACGGCCGTCTATGTCCTAGGAATCCTACTTGTCTTTGGCGGCAACACTCACATCATTGCTTCCAGTCCTTGGGGAAGTATTGTTGTTGTTGTTGTTGGACTTGGGCGGTGCACGGTTGAAGTTGTTGGAGTTACCGGGGTTGTTGTTGTGATTTCCTCCAGACTTCAAGTTTCCTTCGCTATGATTGGGGTAGCTTGGACGCGACATCGGGGGTCTATAGTTCCTTGGGGCATATCCTGCAGACGGGTTGGGGTGATACTTCTGGTGACTGTTGGGTCCACTCTGGGGTATCATCTTGCGCTTGCGGTTGTCATTGGCTTGGTTGATCTTCCCTTCCATCTGGATGGCAGAGTCGACTAGCTCTTCGAGGTCTTCAAAATAGATGTTGACTAAAACAGTCTGCATCTCATCATGCAATATGTTCAAGAACCTTTCCTTCTTCTTGGCTTCAGTGTTGATCTCATCAAGGGCATATCTAGCTAGCGACAGAAATTTGTCATGGTACTCAACTACCATCATTCTTCCTTGCTTCAGTTCCCTCAATTCATCTCTCATTCTGGTGACTAAACCTTGCGGCACATGGGTGCGGCTGAACTTGATCTTGAAAGCTTCCCAAGTCATCACCTGACCGTGGTTCATGGTACTAGTGCTATTCCACCAGGCTCTTGCATCTCCTGCCAGATAATGAGTGGCAAATAGAACTTTCTCGTTGGCTTCAATTCCTGCTACTTCCAGATTGTTCTCCATGGTTTGTAGTGAGTCATCAGCATCTAAAGGGTCTTCAGACTTACTAAAGATATGGGGATTGATATTCTCAAAGTTTTTAAGCTTGGATCCGTGATGATCCTGATTTCCATGGCCTTGATTATTGTGGGCCATTTGAGCTATCTTTTGCAGAGTGGATAGGTTGGCTTGGCGTTCGGCTCTACTAGCTTCACGGTCAGAAACTAGCATATGATGAATCTGCAGCATCGGGTCCTGCGATGAGCTGCTTCCTCCAGGGTTTCCACGAGTCATCTGAAGATTGAGATAGATAATGAGATAAGAGGGAAATTTCTAAGGTTCATGGTTTTGTTTCAAAAGCTTTTAAACTTTGAGTTTGACTCAGGTTTTGCAAACTAACTTCTTCTTCTCATTCATTCACTCAAAGCACACAATACAACACACACCACAACACAAAGGAAAACGTATGGTTTTAAGAACCATTATGTGAAGCTACGATACAGTGGGATCGATACAACTCATTCCTACGGTAGTGATCAAGTGCATCTAATCATCATCAATGAAGTCGGAATCCTCATCATCAGTGTAGAAATCCATGGCATCATCCTCCAGGTAGGCATTGTCATCACTAAGGTAAGAGTAAAGATCTCCCTGGATGTCTTCACCTTCTTCCTCTTCCTTTGCTTCCAGTTGGAATTCTTGCTCACGGATGGTCTTCTCGAGGTCGGCCACCTTCTTGCGAAGACGAGCGATGGTGCGATCCTTCTTATCGCGTTGACGACGAAGTGATTGGTCATGACCCACAAGTATAAGGGGTGTATCGCAGTATTTTCGATAAGTAAGAGTGTCGAACCCAACGAGGAGTAATAGGTGCTGGCTAGTGGTATGGATCCGGAATTCTCTGCAAATACTTAGCAAACAGATTTTTAGGGGTTTTTGATAAAGCAAGTAAATGAAGTACGAGTAAATAAAAGACAATAAGAATAAATGCAGCAAGTGGCCCAATCCTTTATGCAGCAAAGGACAAGCCGGTTGTATTACTTAAGATGACCAAACATTCTCGAGGACACATGGGAAGACTGTCAAGTGCTTTCACTTCATATAGTTGATTAATCTTCTTTAGCTTGCTAAGTGTTGTCTGGGTGAACCTGTGCTAATGTACCAACCTTCCTAGGGCTAATACATACTTGTGATTATACCCCTTGCAAACATCCGTAAGTACAAGAAAGTAATTAAGGTAGAAACCTAACCACAGCTTTAAACTCTAAGACCCTTATGTCCCTTGTGCAATGGTTTCCTAATGGGGGTTCAGGTTTCTGTCACTCAGGCAACCCCTACAATTAGTAGCCAAATACACAATGCATTCCCCTAGGCCCATATAGGTGAAGTGTCATGTAGTGGACGTTCACATGACACCACTAGAAGAAGTACACCACAACTTAAATATCAAACTATTGAATCTTTCTCAACACAACTCCACTACCAACAACATGACTTCTCCCATGTCCTCAAGAACAAAATGAACTACTCACAAGACATCATATGGATCATGATCAGAGATGGAATAATGATGTATAACAATATGAACATAAACAATAATTCAACGGTTCACTCAATAGCATCAACTACAAAGATTAACCAACACCGGGAAAGTTTCCCCTATGAACTATGCAAGATTCAACCTAATTGTTACAGCAATATGGAGATGGTGATGAGGGTGCTGATGGTGATGATGGTGGTGGTGATGATGATGATCCCGATGAAGTCCATCTTGATGGTGGTGTTGATGGCGACGATCTCCCCTCTCCGGAAAGGAATTCCCCCGGCAGAATTCTGTCTGCCGGAGAGATCTTTCTCTCTCGGTGTTTTCCGCCCCGCGGAGGCAGCGAAATCTTTCTGTGGTCGCTCCCCGAGTCTTAGGGTTTTAGGAGGATAATATACGCCAGAGGGGAGAGACAGAGGTGGGCCAAGGCGGCCACACCACCTGGTGGCGCGGTCTAGGGTGGCCCATGTCCACTCCTCCTTCTAGCATCCTTCGTCTTCTGGGAAAATAGGATTTTCCGTATATTTTCCCGGATTTTCTGATCTTCGCGAATTTTGCCTCCAAACATCACCTTTTCCATCAGAATCCTGACTGCAGGGGTCCATGCTCCAAAAGTCATCAACCAGGAAAAAATATATGAAATAACATAAGTATCATCACTTAATATGAAATATATCGATGAATAACAGTAAATTATGACATAGAATAGTGATGCAAAATGGACGTATCAACTCCCCCCAAGCTTAGACTTTGCTTGTCCCCAAGCGAAACTGAGCTCAATAAACATGGCCTTAGGTTTATGGAGTGAAGAGTCGATAAAAGAATATGGACAAGAAGCATCACATTCATCAATACATAGATCATAATAGCAAACAACTCACCATTATATAACTTAACTTGTAACAAGTAAAGGAAACACAATAAAGATACATAAAGTGAATCATAATTGGTAATGGCAAACTTAGCTCTTGGTCGAAGAATAGTTGATAATTTGCTGGAGTTCACAAATGACTGGTTTTCAATGAAAGCTTTCAAAGTAGTAATCACCAAGATAAGAGCAATGTGCAAAACAAGGAACATAAGAAACATGATTGAATAAATCATCATATGAATGAATGAAACACAACAACTCAAAATACTTGCTGAGATAGAAGGGAATAGGTTTACTGACTCAACTACAAAGTAAAAGAAAAGGCCCTTCGTAGAGGGAAGCAGGGATTTCAAGTTTCATAAAGAGCTCCCAAAAATTATGATACTTATTAGCTTTCAGCTCTCATTGCCCCTATCATAGGCATATTTAGGTGATTAAGGTTAAGGTGACACAACTAAGAGGATATGCTTGACAAGTTATAAACTGAATCCCATGCCCCTTACTTACGAAGACCGAACCTCATGCTACTCAACTTCAGTCACGAGTAAGCTCTTGTCATTGTAAATACATGTGTATCATCAAGAACCGCCAACGGGGTACCCCTTGCACATGACACAGGAGCTATCCCATAATCAAAATGACAAGGCAAGCAGACAGTGAGCATCTCAACGATCTTTTTATTTGATATTTGCATAGGTTTTTATTGAGGATGCTTCATAGAATGCTCACTATAGTTATGCTGCAAGTTTCCACCATGATTAGGCATGGCTTAGGCTAGCAGCCCAGGCGTTTCTCTAACACACATATAAACTCCATGATCTTACAAGTTCCACTTTTATTTCACACCACCGGGATCCATAAGCAAAAGAACATGATATCAACTAGGTACAAAGTACCAATGCATTGTTGAAAGCGTTCCCCATGATACATGGTTCTGCTAACTTCAACTCATAAAGCGCAAGCATATACGCAACAAAGATGGACCCAATGGTTCAAGTTTATTAGATGCAGAAAGTAAAGTGTGCCATCAAGTTCATGAGAGCTTTAATCACTAATTTTCACATAACAAGTTTAATTTGGAAGGTAGATAAAAACAGGAATTTACTTGGAATATCAATAATGCTAATAGGTAGGTATGGTGGACACAAATGGCATAGGTTTTGGTTTAAGGATTGGCTGCACGAGAAGAATTCCCTCTCAGTACAGGTTTTTGGCTAGCAAGGCTGGGTAGCAAGTATAAGAGTTGAAGGAAACAACATACATACAAGTGATAAAAACAAACATGCAATCTTCCTTGGAAGCACAAAAAGATCTTAACTAGGGAATAGTAAACTTATGAGCAAATCAAGAAAGAAAGATGATGAAATTATTTTTTCTTTAAAGTACTTTTATCTTTTCATTCAACTCTCAAAAATAATGTTGCTACTGACCAAGCCAATTTTGCCAAAACTAACTAAATTAACTCAATGATCCCAAAGTGATACCAATACTAACAACAAGATCAATCATATAACCATGAATTGAAAACTAATATAAGATATGCCAAAGAGTAAATGATAGAACTTATCATTAATAGTCCATAACAACAACTCACACCAAGGGATACATATCTAATGAGAGAGGGGACACTTCCATAATGCAAACCATCCTACATGATAACTTCTCTATTCATGATATGACTCTACTAAAAAGGTAAAAAGATAGAAGATAGTGATGTGATAGCGTGGCACTCCCCCAAGCTTGGAACAAACCAAGGGGATGCCAAACCTGATGACGAATTAATCCTTTGGTGGTGGTGGTGGTATCCTCTCATCATTGTCTGACTTCCAGGGTAAGGGCTCCCCATCAACAAAGGACATCATGGTCTCCAGCATCCTGAAACTTGCAGCAACACTTATGCGTTTAAACCTAACCTTGTACTCACAGTTTTGATTTTGAACGTCATAGAGTTGTTCTTGCAGTTCGTTGGTTGTTTGATGGAGTGAGAGGACTTCATCTTTGAGCTTAGAAGTCTCCTTTTGGTGCTCAGCGATGAGTTCGGAACATATCTTATGGATGATATCCACTTCGCGTTCCGCCATCTTCTTGTACCTAAAGACTTCTTGCTCCAGTGCTTCCATCCTGTCCTCTAGACTTCCTTCACCTTTAGGGCCTTGAACCTCTTTTATCCTGACCTCCCCATCTTCAAGCAACAACTCCTTGGGATGAATCTTCAACTCTCTCATGTATGGGTGGATGATATCTTCTAAAGAATCTTGCTTGGGTGATCTAGGGGAACACATTGTGGCTCCAAATCTGGGACTCTACCTGTCAGAAACAGATCGAAACGAAAACATGACGAAAACACGATATACGAACCTCAGGAGATCCGGGGGATTATATATTATGAAGTTTCATAGCAAGAGGAAGGTACTAGAAGAGAACGGGTCGGAGACGGAGTCTGAGGTGGCCACACCACCTGGTGGCGCGGCCAAGGGTGGGCCCGCGCCATAGGGTGGTGGGAGCCACCCTGGCTCCGTTTCCGTCCCTCTTTCGCTTTGTAGCTTCCCTTTTTGACTAAAAACTGCAAAAATATAGTTGGGTAGTGTTTTCACAGAACGTTTCTTACCAGAACTGTTACCTATTAAAAACGGAGTCTACAGGTCTCTGAATTTGGTCTTTGATAAAAAAATCGGAGTTATAACTTGAAAGGCATCAACATCTTCGTTGTAAGAATCACTAGCAATATAGTGCTTGAGTCACTGCCCATTCATTACTTGTGTAGTATTATCTTTTAAAGAAGAAAATTGTATTGCTCCCGAACGGTACACTTCTTCAATAACGAAAGGTCCTTCCCATTTTGACAGTAGTTTTCCTGCAAAAAATCTGAGACGAGACCTATACAATAGAACTTTCTCACCAACGTGAAATTCTCTCTTAAGTATTCGCTTGTCATGCCATCTTTTAACTTTTTATTTAAAGAGCCTAGCATTCTCATAGGCTTCACTCCTCCATTCATCTAAAGAACTTAAGTCAAATAATCTATTCTCACCAGCGAGCTTACAATCTCTATTGAGTTCTTTAACTGCCCAGTAAGCTTTGTCTTCTAATTCTAAAGGTAGGTGACAAGCTTTTCCATAAACCATTTTATAAGGAGACATCCCCATATGGTTTTTGTAGGTAGTCCTATAAGCCCATAAAGCATCATTCAACTTTTTAGCCCAGTTTTTTCTAGATCTATTAACAGTCTTTTGCAAGATGGATTTAATTTCTCTATTTGACAATTCTACTTGCCCACTAGTTTGGGGGTGATAAGCTGAAGCAATTTTATGGTTAACATCATATTTAGCAAGGGTCTTTCTAAAACCACAATGGATGAAATGAGAACCTCGATCAGTCATGAGATACCTAGGCACTCCAAACCTAGGAAAGATAACATCCTTAAGCATTTTTAGAGATGTCTCCCCGTCAGCACTCGTAGGAATGGCTTCTACCCACTTACTAACATAATCAATGGCAACAAGAATATGAGTATAACCTTTCGAGGGAGGAAAAGGACCCATAAAGTCAAATCCCCAGCAATCAAAGGGTTCAATAACTAGAGAGTAGTTCATAGGCATTTCACTGCGTCTAGAAATATTACCAACACGCTGAAACTCATAACAAGATAAAACAAATTTTCTTGCATCCTTAAAAAGGGTAGGCCAGAAGAAACCTAATTGCAGCACCTTTTGTGCAGTTCTATCTCCTGCATGATGTCCTCCATAAGCACTACCATGACATTTACGCAATATCTCCTTTTGTTCATATTCTGGAACACATCTTCGCATAATACCATCCACTCCTTCTTTATATAAGTGTGGGTCATCCCAAAAGTAATGCCTCAAATCATAAAAGAACTTTCATCTTTGTTGGGATGTAAAAGTTGGAGGCAAATACTTGGAGACAATAAAGTTAGAATAATCAGCGTACCAAGGGCTCCTTCGCGAGTTTACCCCTACCGTAGCCAACTGTTCATTTGGGAAGCTATCATTAACAGGCATAGGATCAAAAGAGATGTTTTCCAATCGAGATAAATTATCAGCTACAGGATTTTCAGCACCTTTCTTATCTACAATATGTAGATCAAACTCTTGTAAAAGCAGCACCCACCTAATAAGCCTAGGCTTAGCATCCTTTTTCATCATAAGGTACATAATAGCAGCATGATCAGTATGAATGGTGACTTTTGAGTCTGCAATATAAGGTCTAAACTTATCACAAACAAAAATGATAGCTAGGAATTCTTTTTCAGTACTAGCATAATTCCTTTGAGCAGCATCAAGAGTCTCACTAGCATAATGAATAACGTTTTGCTTTTTATCAATTCGTTTCCCAAGGACAACACCTACAGCAAAATCACTAGCATCACACATTATTTCAAAGGGTAAACTCCAATCAGGTGGTTGAACGATAGGACTTCTAGTTAAAGCCTTCTTAAGAGTTTCAAAAGCTTCCTTACAATCATCATCAAAAACAAAGGGTACATAATTTTGAAGAACATTAGTGAGGGGTTTTGATATCCTAGAAATATCTTTAATAAACCTTCTATAGAAACCAGCATGACCAAGGATACTACGAATACCTTTGATGTCTCTTGTACATGGCATATTCTCAATTGCCTCAACCTTAGCTCTATCAACTTCTATGCCTCTTTGAGAAACCTTATGTCCAAGTACAATACCTTCATTAACCATAAAGTGGCATTTCTCCCAATTAAGAACAAGATTGGTCTCTTCACACCTCTGCAAAACTTTATCAAGGTTGTGCAGACAATTATCGAAAGAAGTTCTATAGACGGAGAAATCATCCATGAATACTTCCACAATTTCCTCACAAAAACCATGAATGATAGCAGACATACATCTTTGAAAAGTAGCAGGAGCATTACATAAACCAAAAGGCATACGTCTATAAGCATAGGTTCCGTAAGGGCATGTAAAAGTAGTTTTTTCTTGATCTTGTTGTTTAATAGCAATTTGAGAGAAACCAGAATATCCATCAAGAAAACAAAAATGGGTCTTCTTAGACAACCTTTTTAACATTTGATCAATAAAAGGAAGCGGGTAATGATCTTTCTTAGTAACTTTGTTAACTTTCCTAAAATCAATGCACATTCTATAACCCACTACTATTCTTTGGGGAATAAGCTCATCATTATCATTAGGAACAACAGTAATTCCTCCTTTTTTTAGGAACACAATGAACAGGACTAACCCATTCACTATCAGCAATAGGGTAAATAATACCAACATCAAGGAGTTTCAATACCTCATTTCTTACCACTTCCTTCTTAGGATTTAAATGTCGTTGGTGCTCTACTACTAGCTTTGCATCTGGTTCTATATTGATAGAATGCTGACATATAGTAGGTGAAATCCCTTTTAAATCATCAGAAGCATAGCCCATAACCCCTTGGTGTTTCTTCAAAACCTCCAATAACATTTCTTCTTCCTTCCCTGAAAGTTAAGAGCTAATAATAACAGGATATATCTTTTTATCATCAATGTAAGCATATTTAAGATCGTCAGGGAGAGGTTTTAGATCGAAGACCGGATCCTTTTTAGGTGGTAACGTGGTACCCAAGTCTTCTACAGGCAAGTTATGCTTAAGCATCTTAGGCTGATTATAGAGAATCTCGTCAATCTCATTCCTTTATTCCATGAAGATTTCACTTTCATGATCTTCCATAAATTGCTTCAAAGCATTGTTAGGAGCAAGAGAAATAGAAGCAAGTTGTTCAACTCTAAAATCCTCATTATGGGTTTCCTCTTCACAAGGTTCTTTAGTAAATTTCAAAAAATTAAACTCATAAGATTCCCCATCAAACTTAGTCAAGTTTTCTCCCCTTTGCAATCAATAATAGCTCCACAAGTACACAAGAAAGGTCTACCAAAAATGATAGGATAAGTTTTACTAGCAGCTGAACCAAGTACTAGAAAATCAGCAGGATACTTAATCTTACCACAAAGAACTTCCACATCCCGTACAATACCAATTGGAGAGATGGTCTCTCTATTAGCAAGGTGAATAACCACATCAATCTCTTCCAATTCGCAGGGACTGATTTCATGCATAATTTCTCTGTAAGCTCATAAGGAATAGCACTGGAACTTGCACCAATATCACATAAACCATAATAGCAATGATCACAAATTCTAACAGATATCACAGGGACACTAGCTTTTTTAGTTCTATTAGGATGCGAAACAATATTAGATGCATCCTCACAAAAGAATATGTGTCCATCTTCTATGCTTTTAGTGACAAGGTCTTTCACAATTGCTACAACAGGTTCAATGTTTATTTGTTCGTCAGGTTTTACAGTTCTCTTTGCAGTTTTAGTGATTACACTAGTTATCATAGGATGGTCCTTTACCTTATCTGGGAAGGGTTTCTCGATATAAAGTTCAGGTAAGATGTGATCAATAGTGTAAAACTCAGTACTCCCAATAGGAACACAGTTAACAATATTTTTATAAGGTGCATGGTACTTGTTCCATCCCCTTTTTGGAATTTCAATATAAGAAGCAAAAGCCTTAAAGCAATTTGTAATAACTTGTAAATCAAGACCATAAGCATCACTAATATATTGAAAGTCATCAGTTCCCATAAAAGATTCAATACATTCATAATCATAATTTATACTTGACTTTCTTCCTTTGTCATTCTCCCAAGCTTCAGCATTGTCTTGAATACGGTCCAGAAGATCCCATTTAACTTCTTCTTCCATACGAGTGAATGATCCAGCACAAGAAGCATCCAATAAATCCTTATCATGCAGATAAAGCCTTTCATAAAAGTTATTGATAATAATGTTGTTGGGGAGCTCATGAATGGGACATTTGAGCATTAGTAACTTCAATCTCCCCCAAGCTTGCGCTGTACTCTCTCCATCAAGAGGCCAAAAGTTGTATATTTGATTCCGATCTTTATGAATCTCACTAGGAGGATAAAACTTTGAATAAAAGGGAGGCACTATTTCCTCCCATTCCAAAGCTTGACCATTCTTCAGCAGCGTATACCATTCCTCAGCTCTTCCTTTTAGCGATAATGAGAATAACTTCTTCTTAACTTGATCTGTAGTAATACCTGCACACTTGAACAACCCGCATAATTCGTTTATAAAGAGTAAATGATCACCGGGATGGACAGTTCCATCCCCAACATAGTAGTTATCCATAACACGGTCAGTAATTCTTGTAGGTATTTTGAAAGCATCATTCTCAGTAGGTGGTGGTTCATCTACTACCTTAGCAGTGGTAGTAGCATTACCAAATAAGAAACTCAACGAATTATCCATAACGAAAATAAAGCAACTAACAGAGATAAACAATACTCACAGTAGAAGTTTCCTTTACCAGTTCCACTCTCCAAAAGCGCTTCACTCCCCGGCAACGGTGCCAGAAAATAGTCTTGATGACCCACAAGTATAGGGGGTGTATCGCAGTATTTTTGATAAGTAAGAGTGTCGAACCCAACGAGGAGCAGAAGGTGCTGGCTAGTGGTATGGATCAGGAATTCTCTGCAAATACCTAGCAAACAGATTTTTAGATTTTTTTGATAAAGCAAGTAAATGAAGTACGATTAAATAAAAGACAATAAGAATAAATGCAGCAAGTGGCCCAATCCTTTATGCAGCAAAGGACAAGCCGGTTGTATTACTTAAGATGACCAAACGTTCTCGAGGACACATGGGAAGGCTGTCAAGTGCTTTCGCTTCATATAGTTGATTAATCTTCTTTAGCTTGCTAAGTGTTGTGTGGGTGAACCTGTGCTAATGTACCGACCTTCTTAGGACTAATACATACTTGTGATTATACCCCTTCCAAACATCCGTACGTACAAGAAAGTAATTAAGGTAGAAACCTAACCACAACTTTAAACTCTAAGACCCTTACGTCCCATGTGCAATGGTTTCCTAACAGGGGTTCAGGTTTCTGTCACTCCAGCAACCCCTACGATTAGTAATCAAATACACAATGCATTCCCCTAGGCCCATATATGTGAAGTGTCATGTAGTCGATGTTCACATGACACCACTAGAAGAAGTACACCACAACTTAAATATAAAACTATTGAATCTTTCTCAACACCACTCCACTACTAACAACATGAATTCTCCCATGTCCTCAAGAACAAAACGAACTACTCAAAAGACATCATATTGATCATGATCATAGATGGAATAATGATGTATAACAATCTGAACATAAACAATAATTCAACGGTTCACTCAATAGCATCAACTACAAAGATAATCAACACCGAGAAAGTTTCTCCTATGAACTATGCAAGATTCAACCCAATTGTTACAGCAATATGGAGATGGTGATGAGGCTGCTGATGGTGATGGTGGTGGTGATGATGGTGGTGATGATGATGATCCCGATGAAGTCCATCTGGATGGTGGTATTGATGGCGACGATCTCCCCTCTCCGGGAAGGAATTCCCCTGGCAGAATTATGTCTGCCGGAGAGATCTTTCTCTCTCGGTGTTTTGCGCCCCGTAGAGGAGGCGGAATCTTTCTGTGGTCGCTCCCTGAGCCTTAGGGTTTCAGGAGGATAATATACGCCAGAGGGGAGAACCAGAGGTGGGCTAGGGTGGCCACACCACCTGGTGGCGCGGTCTAGGGTGGCCCGCGTCAGGGGGTGGTGTGGGCCCCCTGTGGCCCATCTCCACTCCTCCTTTTGGCATCCTTTGTCTTCTGGGAAAATTGGAATTTCCATATATTTTCCCAGATTTTATGATCTTCGTGAATTTTGCCTCCAAACAACACCTTTTCCATTAGAATCCCGACTGCAGCGGTCCATGCTCCAAAAGTCATCAACCATGCAAAAATATATGAAATAACATAAGTATCATCACTTAATATGAAATATATCGATGAATAACAGTAAATTATGACATAGAATAGTGATGCAAAATGGACGTATCAATTGGCGATCCTTGACGAGCATGGCGAGAGTCTGGTCCTTCTTGGCGGCAATGGCAAGGTTGTGGTTGGCATAGGCTCGAGCATTGTCCAATTCCTTCTGCCTATCATACAATATGAAGTCAAGATTGTCCACCTGGTGCTTCAGCTCCGGATGTCCTGGCATCTTCAATGGCATTCCCATAGAATCATGCCTTGCAAAGTGAGCAAAACGAGTTCCCTGGATCAAGTTGATGCTTTGCCCACAAAGACGGGCGAGTGCTTCATGCATTGCCCTGGCTAATCCATCTAGCCAGTTATTCTCCCTCAAGGTGAATTGTATCTTGTCCGTAGTTGGTGCTTCTATCTTGACTCTAAGATCTGCAACTAGCAGCCATTGTAGATCTCCTCCCATGTGATCATTGAGTTGAGCCCCGAAGAATTCCGGATGAAGTCGCTCCAGATACTTTGACAGTGCATCTAGATCCCTCTCAAAGATCAGTTGGCCACTGTTGCCCAACTGGTAGAACTTGCAATACTGAACTTCCATCTATAAGAATTTAGGATGAGCAAGTTAGTGATGTGATCAAGTGTGTCAAATTTTTATGTAGGTTTGAAAGAATTTTTAAAGAGCATGAATCTTTTTGAAAGAATCTCAAGGATAAGAATGGGAATATGTTTTCATAAATACTCACTTCTTTTGTTTTGAAACTAAGTTTTTTGTTCGGACGTCCATTTTAACTAGGGTCTCCTATGCTTAGGATGGCTTTGATACCAACTTATCAACACCTGGATTTTTAATCCCAGATGCCTGATATGCCATACATCGCAATCCCAGGATTACCATTATTGTGAGACATAACAGATTGGATATCACAGTACATCATCCATTAAAAACCATAATAAGGTTTTACACAGATAAAGGATCTCATCATACAGTCTTAATACAATCAAGTAGCGGAATATTGAAGCGTAGTAGTGGGCTCCATCTTCAGGGTCACAAGCAATGTTGATGATGGGAGATGATCCTAGTTGTTGTAGCTGTCCTACTGTCCAACTTCCTAATAATCCTCCTCATAGTCTGTCCACGGGAATAGCCAGGGACAAAGCCATGAGTACTCTTTAAGTACTCGCAAACTATCAGTAACAAGTAAGGTAGTTCTAGTAGGAATCTTAAGCTCTAGGTTTATTTGCAAAAAGCCAGATTTATCTTAACTGAGTTTAGAAGTAAAGAAAGCTAATTTAATGTTCTAAATCACTTAAATGGGAAACTAGTTTTCATATTCACAACCCTGTTGTGATCAAGTCAAAGTCACCATTCATTACACAAGTCTTTTTGAAAACATGTAACGATGGAACAGTATGGCCACTCCAACTGTCCAGTACCGCGGACGCGGCTATTCGAATAGTTTCACACTCTGCAGAGGTGGTACACTTTCACTAAAAAATTCAATACATCCGCCAGGGATAACCCTGAATCATCATACTTAGTATGCGGATAATCAATCATAACCTTTCAATTATACACCCTAGTATAGGCACCTCCCCTATGAGCTTGGCCTCCCAGCCATGGCCATCTGCCATCCTGGGCACTTCATAGGTGGACAAACATCAAGAGGTAGCCTCAGCTCAAACCTCTCCCGCGAGGGAACCCATACTAAGGCACATAAACTTCCGGCTAAGCCCTACCCAATTTAGGTATTGTGGCTGTATGGTAAAATTTGGAATGGTATCGCATCTGAACCCAACCATCAGTTTTTGTAAAGGGGTAAAGCTCATGCCTCAACATTTTCATCATCAAACCATTGTGTTTCTCAACACTTGTTAAAACATCTCAATAGAATGACTCATCATTCCATGGTTTTCATAATCATTTTCACCAAGTATTCCCATCTAAAGTGATCAAGTTTTATGCTTAGCACTAACCATGAAGGTTAAGAGTGTTCACTAATGAGGGTAGTAATCTTCAATCTCATGCCATAGAATGACATCTAAGTATAACTAGATAGGCCTAGTTTTATACTCTTTATGCTATCTATCTTAAAAGTAAAGAACTTTAGTAAAAAGAAATAAAACTTGCAAGTAAAACTTGGGATTGGTATAAATCAAAGGTATATAACCAAAGAATGTCTAATGCATCTTGCTTGGGTTAATACTTGCAAAGGTTAACTTGCAAGGTCTAACTTGCTTAGTAGTGATGGCTTCCCTTGATTTTTGCAGTGATTGAAGTTCTCTTCTTCTTCTTCTTCTTGGTAGAACTCCTCCTCCTCGTATCCTTGGTCAGTACTATCATATATAAATGAATAAAGGGTACACAATCACCAAACAATAATTAACTAAGTCTACTTAGCACACTAAGGCTCACACTTGATGATCTAGCATCATCACATGATTTAAAGAACTAGTTTTATTCATTTTATTTTAGAAAAGTAATTTCTACTCATTGAAAAATAAGTAAGATTTAATATTCTCCAATTAGAATATGGGATCATGTGGACACATGTCATTACCACATATTCTAATACATGAGAATGTGATTTAAAAAGGGTTGATCACATTTTATAAAGTTTAAGATTATTATTTAATAGATTTAAAGTGACTAGAAATGCCCTAATAGCATTATTTGGTACTAGTCCAATGTCATTGCCTGCAACCTATATATTTTTACATATTCAGATAGATATTGTCAAATGTGATTTTTGAGAGTTGGAATCAACTCCAAAGCTATTATGGTTGATTCTTGAAAAATGTTTGAAGTTGCAAAAGTATTTGTCTTGTTATTTTTGCTATAGATTATCTTTAACTCCAAATGGTTTACATCCAACGGTCTTGGATAGATATTTTAATTATCTTTCTAACAAAATTTGAATCATGCAATTTGGTTCAATAAAACTCTCTTAATTGATTTTTGAATCTAGGCACAGAATATGGTTTTAACTAAAAAAGAAAATTCAATATTTGAATTTCCAGGCCAGCTCGGGAAGCTAAACGGGCCGGCCCAGCTGCACTACGCGGCGCAGCGGGCTACTGACAAGTGGGGTCCACCAGTCAGCGGGACTGACTCAGCGAAACGGTATCAGCAAATCTGAGTCGTGCGATCAAACTCTAATCTAACATTCGTACGTCATCGTCGATGACGAACAGCTCCGGCGAGGAATCAACCCTAACGCGGCGGTGGGGGTCTGGCGGGGCTCACCTAGGCTCCAGCTAGGGTCAGCGACGGGGGCGATCGACGTGGTAAACGATGGTGAGGCGAGGCGCGGTCATGGCAGGGCTTGGGGTGGTCGGAATCAACGACGCCCTTCTCCTCCAACAGCGGTGGACTCCGATGAAATTCTGGTGCGGTGGTGCTTGCCTTACTCCAGGGAGAAGTGGGGAAGGTCAGTGAGAGGTGGGGAGTGGATTGGTGTGAAGAATGGAGGCGAGGGTGGCCTCCTTTTATAGCACGGCGAGGGGACCGAGCGGTGCGGCGGTGAGCTCGACGGTGGCAACGCTACAGGCGGCTAAAGGCATGGGCGAGGGCGTAGGACGGTGCGGTGCTCCCTGGCGGTTCTTACGGGTATAATGGCACGGCATGGGGCGGTGCGGTTCGGTCGGGTGCATGCGATGTTCTTGTAGGGGTTCTGCGTATGAAAACAATAAATTTTACACTACGCCCCTAAACCCCTGAAGCTGCTAGGATCTATCTATTTGTAATACAGTAACAGGAGGGGCTTTTCGTGAACTTACCCTTGAAGACCGAAAAGCGTTGTCAACGCTCAGGAGAGCGTGGTTGATGTAGACGAGCCGAAGCCGACCTCAAGGTCGTGATGAAGTCCTTGCGCTCCTTGGCTCCACAACTTGAGTGCCTCAAGTGCGACACTGTCAACACCCAGATTTTTAATCCCAGATGCCCATTATGCCATACCTCGCAATCCCAGGATTACCATTTTTGCGAGACATAACGGATTGAATATCACAGTATATCATCCATTACAAACCATACATAAGGTCTTACACAAATAAGGATCTCATGATCCAGTCTTAATACAACAAGCAGCGGAAATAAAAGGTAAGCGTAGCGATGGGGTCCATCTTCAGGGGCACAAGCAATGTTGACGAAGGCAGATAGTCCTAGTTATCATAGCCGTCCTGTTGGCCATCATCTTGATAGTCTCCTTCATAGTCTGGCCATGAGAATAGCCAGGGACAAAAGCCATGAGTACTCTTTAAGTACTCGCAAACTACCACTAACAAGTAATATATTTCTAAGTTAAAGTGCTAACTCTATGTTTATCTATAAGGTTAAGTTTGAAACCTAAGCTGAGTTCTGAAGCAAAGAAAGATAAAATAAAGTTCTAGAATCACTTAAGTTGGGAAGCTATTGTCATAAACACAACCCTGTTGAGGTCAAGTCAAGATCCATCATTCATTTCATAAGTTGTTTGGAAAACATCTGACAACGAAACAGTATGGCCATTCCAACTGTCCATAACCGCGGAAGCGGCTATTCGAATAGTTTGACACTCTACAGAGGTGGTACACTTTCACCACAAGATTCGATACATCTGTCAGGGACAAACCTGAAACATCATACTTAGTATGCAGATAATCAAACATAACCTTCCCTTTACACACACTAGTATAAGCACCTCTCCTATGAGCATGGCCTCCCAACCATGACCATCAGTCATCTTGGGCACTGCATAGGTGGACAACATTGAGAGGTAGCCTCATCTCAAACCTCTCCCGTGAGGGAACTAATTCTAATGCATATAAATTTCCAGCTAAGCCTTACCTAATTCAGGTAGTGTGGTTGTACGGTAAATTTGGAATGGTATCGCATCCGAATCCAACCATCAGTTTTATAAAAGGGTCAAGGCTCATGCCTCAACATTTTCACCATCATAAACCATTTGTGTTTCTCAACACATGTAAAAACATCTCAATAGAATGACTCATCATTCCAAGGTTTTCATAATTTATTTTCACCAAGTGTTCCCATCTAAAGTGCCTCAAGTTTTTGATCTACTCTAAACTACTAAGTTAAGAGTGTTCACTAAGGTGGAAAAGATGGGTTCAATATCATGCCATAGAATGACATCTAAAGGGTTCTAAATAGGTCAAGTTTTATACTCTTAATGCTAACTTCAAAACAAGTAGAGAACTTTCTGTAAAGTAAAGGAAGTAAAGCTTGTAAATAAGACTTGGGTATCTAATAGTCAAAGTAGTGTGACCAAAGCATGCCCAAAGCATCTTTGCTAAACCATCTAGTTTAATCCTAGCTTGCTAAGCATTATACTTGCAAGTGTTATCTTGCATTGTTAATGGTGGCTTGCCTTGTGCAGTGCAGTGGTTGAAATTTTCTTCCTCTTCTTCTTGGTAGAACTCCTCCTCCTCGAAAGCTTGGTCGGTACTATCGTCTATAAATACATACGGAGTACACAATCACCAAACCATACTTAACTTGTCTAATTAGCATTCTAAGGCACCCATTTGATGATCTATTATCATCACAAGCATCACAAGTTTATTTTAATAGTTTCACTCTTTTTAATTTAGAAAATTAATTTCTACTCATTGAAAAATTAACTAAGATTTAATATTCACCACTTAAAATATGGGATCATGTGGACACATGTACTCACCACATATTCTAGCATGTGAGAATGTGATTTAAGGGTTGGATCATAATTATTTTGGTTTAAGTTCAATATTTAATGATTTAAAGTGACTAGAAATGCCTATATAGCATTATTTTGGTACTAGTCCAAAGTCAGTGCATGTAAACATTAATATTATTGCATATTCAGATAGGTATGGTGAAATGTGATTCTTGAGAGTTGGAATCAACTCACGACCTATCTTGGTTGATTTTATAAAAATGTTGCAAGGTGCAAATGCTGCTGTTTTGTTATTTTTACTAGGAGAGATCTATAATTCTAATTGAATTAAATCTAATGGTCTTGGATAGATCTTTTCAATACCTTTCAGGCAAAATTAGTTTCATGCAATTTGGATTTGTCAAACTCTTTGAATTGATTTTTAGACTCAGAGACAGAACTAAGTTTAACTAAAAAGGAAAATTCTAATTCAAATTAATTGGGTCGCGCGGGAAACTCTAATGGGCTGGCCTAGTGTCACTCCGCGGCGCGGAGCTCAACTGACAGGGGGGGGGGGGTCCACAAGTCAGCGGCTCATAACGCACGAAGCGGTACGGGGCGATGTGGGCCGTTAGATTAGAATGAGGATCAACGGTTGTGGCTTGTCGTCGACGACGGACCTATCGCCGGCGAGCTCGAACCCTAGCGGCTCGATGGGGGTGCATAGGGGGTGTACCAGGGCTCCAGCAACAATGGCGAGGCGGGCAAACGGACTGGTGGTCGACGGCGAGCTCAGGGACGGTCGAGGCAGCTCTGGGGGTGGTCGCAATCAGCGGTGCCCTTCTCCTCTAGAGGCGGCCTGCTCCGATGCAATTCCGGCGAGCTGCTGCTCCATTTGCTTCGGCTAGTGGTGTGGGATGATCAGTGAGGTGAGGGGAGTGGTGTGGTGTGCTTCAAACGGCTGGGGGCGCCCTCCTTTTATAGGCTCGACGATGAGACTGAGAGGGATGGGCAGGCGACGGTGGCGACATGGCTACATGCAGCTAGCGGCATGGTTGAGGGTGACGATCGACGGGCGGTCTCCTAGCGGTGCTCTATATACTCAATGCAGGCATAGGGGCCGTGGTATGCGGTCGGGGGCAGCTGGCACTCTGAGCGGCAGAGGCGGTGGTGTCCACGGCGAGCGGTGGCTCTGGTGCGTTGGGCGGCGAATGGGGGTGTCTATCGTGTTCCCTGGGTCGTGGCGGAGCGGTGGGCGCGAGCTGCGGTCGAGTGGTGGCTTGTGCACGCGTGCCGGGTGCGGCGCTCTGGCACGTGCTCGGCATGCTCGGTGGCACTAGGCGCGTGGTTTCCTCGGTGGTCCACTGCTGCGCTTGGCTCGGGCAGGAGACAGAGGGTGGCGGTGAGGTCTTGGCTACCTCCTAGACATGGCGAAAGAGGGGGAGGTGGTCTGCTGGGGTGAGTGCATGTGGTGGCCGGTGAGTTGGTGCTCGGCATGGCCTTGCACTTCCACTAGGGTAGTATGGGATGGGTGCTAATGGCATGGTTAGATCATGAGGGGACCAAAGGATTAAATGGAAATCAAATGGGGCAAAACCCTGTTCAAAACAGTGAGCTAGGATTTAGAGTTTAACCCTGTCTGCCAAGTGTTTGATTAAATGGCCACAAGAAATAAAATTTTGAATTTTGAAAAGATTTTTGGTGGGTTTTTGCTAGGCATAAGCTTGTGACTCTGTGGGTCCTTGGGTTTTGAAAATTGAGCTTGTTTGAGTGGTTTTTTAAATAGTGGGATCTTCCCATATGAAATAGATTCAATTTTAAACTGTCCATTAAAATTGGCATTTGAATGCTTTTAGCAGATCACAAAGTGGGCCTTGGTACCTCATTATGTGTACTATCAAGGGGTGTAAAGATCCACACATGTTTCTGTTAAGTTTTGAGTACTAGGAATAGCCAAAGTAGGCATGAGAGTTAATTTAGCCAAAATGACCATTCACTTCAAATATTCATTTTGAGTTATTTTTCTTTGGGAAAAGTTTGGGAATGATTTAGATGATGTTTATTTCACCTAAGAAACATTTTACAAGCAAAGAATCACAGAACCATGGCAATTCAAATCAATTCCTAACTTAAATGCACATACACATGAATGCTTTCATTTTTAATTTGGAAAAGTTTTTGTTAACCCTAATTTTGATGATTTGGATCTTGATAAGCTTGGATTAATGTTTTGGGATGTTACAGACAGCTCGTGGGGAGTTACACACGTCCGGTGCCTGACGATGACTCCTGCTTCCCCGATCCAACAGCAGTTGTGGAAGTAGAGCTCCTAGATCCGAATCCCGTAGCACGACGGCGCTCCGCGGTGAAGATGTCTCTCGCTCTCGTAGTCTAGACTTGGGACCATGGTCACGAGAGAGAGAGAGAGAGAGAGGGAGAGAGAAAATATCAACTGGAGGTCCTCCAAAATGTGAGAAGACCTTTATTGATTATTGGTGTATTTAATTTGGCCAAATACCCTCACTATATAGGGGGAGGGGAGGTACTACCTCCCTCAAAGTCCCGGGGTGGGAATAAAGGAGAGGAGGGGGGAGGGGTGGCTGCCGGTCACCCTAGTGGGCCCCGTGCGGGAGGCAAGGCACAGCGGGCCAGCTCCCTTTCCCCTTCACCCTCTCTCCTTTCCCCTAATGGGCCCTCTCCCTCTAGAAATTGGCCCATTAAGCCTTTGACCACTTTAATTGATTTTCTCTTTATTAAATAATTATGAATAAATGATTAAATCAACATTTAACATTCATTCACACATTATTCAATCTCTGTGGCCATGGAACACCTTCCACCTCCACTCCGGACATCCTCCGGACTTACCGAAACCCTTCCGGTTTTCTCCCTACTATTCTTCGGCGATTCTACCGATCCTATAAACACTCTCTTAGCATCATCAAGACCTTAAGCGTGATACCCCACGGTTTGGGAACACTCTACAGATGGTCGGGACACGCCCGCACCAATGATCAACAGAGGGAACACTCTACAGATGGTCGTTTGAACCGGGACAGTCGTGTCTTATTCCCGTTGTCACTCGATACTTGCATTGCCTGGGATCTGATCAATGATATCACCATGTCGTGTTCAATATCATTACTGAACAACACTACTTGACTCGTTCCGACAAGTGATATCCCTATGATCAAATCACACGCTGCGCAGCTATTGGATATAACTTCTCCGTGTGGGCCTTGAGTATCTTCCCGTCACATGGACGGACAAATCCCGCTCTTGACATATATTGCCTCGATGGTTTCCTCCGAGTAACTGAACACACCTTTATAACCACCGTATTACCAGATGTTGTTTGATGCTATCTAAGCACTCTCGGGAGATAGTGATTGATATAGCCTCACGGTCTAAGGAATAGTCTATGAGGATCCATTTCTAATCATCATAACTTGAACTTCGTGACATGATCGGGTCACGATGTTTAGGTTGGGTATTGGTTCATCATCTCATTCTCAGAATGAGATGACCTCATTTCCAACTGGCATAAATGCCACATGATCAGGAAACATGATCATCTATTGACCAATGAACCAGTGACTAGAGTTTCACTAGGAACCCCTGGTTGTTTGTATATCACACGTGTATTGATGTTTCCACTCAATACAGTTATAGCATGATATAAAACTTAATCATAAACCATAGGAAATATGATAATAGTCCTTACTACTATTTGTCTCTAGGGCATATTTCCAATAGTCTCCCACTTGCACTAGAGTACAAATACACTAGCTGCATTTGTTCTCAATCATTGGCACCATCTAGTACCCTCAACATGCTTGCTGATGGAAGAGGTTGAGTCTTGGGTCTGTACTTTACAGTCCCAAATCCTTTGCAACTTAGTAATGTCATCTTGATTGACATTAATACTTTATCATCACATGATAGCATCTGTGTGTATGCATCGTCGTTATGGCAGCAAAACAAGGCCTGATTCTAGGAGCCTATAGTGATGTTAGATCAACCTCAAGGGCTTTCTCATGGTCACTTTTCCATGGGACACATCATTCTACGTTAAAAGCGAACTAACCCCGCCATAACATTATACAACACTTTAGATGGTACCCTTATCTATTGTTATAAATGTATTCATCGAAACACTAGTGCACTCTGTGCAACTTTCGATGTTTTGTTCACCTCGCTTCCTACTTGACTTTAATTGGTTTTTACAGGAGTTTCCAACATATTCCCTTATGACATAAACCTTTATGTTCTAAGATATGTCATCCTTTATGGATTTGGAAAACATGTCTGCAGTTCTCTATTAGACACTGCGGACAAACTTAGCTCAACATTCCGTGATTCGAACTTAATCACTTTTAAACGTTCTTTATTGGATCATATATTATGCTAAGTTATTATCATGGTTTTCTAAGATAGAACCTATGTCTCAACATAGTGGATGACGATCATCCTTTTCTTTCAACCATTGATGTTAAACTCAATACTATTCCTAATTTGAGTTATTAAGGACCAGTTCCTTAATTGACTTCTATTCTGAAACCCCTTTCAGAATCCCTAAAGGAATACTACATAATATCATAATACACCTATTATCAACTTCTACATCTTATAAATCATTATTTATAATTATCTGGGCTTTCATTCTTAACATACTTAAGAATTACTCCTATAAGGTCCCACTCAAAAATATGTCAATCACATATTGTTTTAGGAAGACTTTCATAGCTCCCACTCAGTTTTATGCAAATTGCATATCCACTCACTATTTTGAATAACTTTAAAAACCTTTGATCAAATATCAAACTTGGAGATTTACTATGAGATACTAGTACTTTACTAGTTTTAAATCCAGTAGACATTTAGCACACATGAATCAAATTTATTTGAATTTATTCAATACTTGGCAAATTGTGCTTTTGTCATTCACCCCCTTTTCCACTATGGCTTTGCAGTCATTTGGGAAAATTCCAAGTAACACCTTTTACTTGTGAGATTCATCAACGAATTGCTTTCTAATCTCAAGTGAATTTTGCTTTTAGGATTTCTCATAATTCTAGTTTACCATTATTTCCTTAATAGTTCATAGGTATGTCATATTCCAAGAAACATGACAAATGATTCACAAATGTTTCCATACTAGATATGGATTTACATTTTGAATCCTACTTTATGTAGTGAAAACACTAGTGGGGAAAATACAATGATCATTATCATTAATTCTTTCCTTTGTGAAGAGAATCGTTCAGGAACGTTGTCCGTTGCGCTTCTCAACACTCTGATGCAGGGTTTTGAATCCTCATCGTGTTTTACACTATCTTCCATTTGCTCCATAATCGAGAAATATCACAAAAAGTGACCTTTCTCAAGAATGCACCAAAATCCAAGCAATACGAATTTTGCTTCCCTTTTGGTTTCAGCTATGGATTTCATATTCAAAGTTTCCAATGAATACTCTACAAGGACTTATTCGCTATTGTTTTGGTTATATCAAATATCCCCAAAAACTTTCACGAATTCAAATGGTTTACTACATTCTAATTGAGTGCTAACTATTTCTAAGCTAATGGTCTCTACATCTACACTAAAATGATTTATTTGGTGCCTTCTATTCAACCCATTTTGATATATAATATCACATTGTGATGCTTCGCATTTTGACGTTTCAAAACGCTTTGCATTTTATAATTTCTTTTATGCCAATCTTATAAAGTTGAATTTCATTACTATTGATCAAATCATAGTAATTGGATTCCCTTTTATATTTATACCCGTTTTTGATGAAACACTTTGATCAAATCAAATAGTTTCATATTCATGTTTCCTTTGGTAAATTTCTTTACTCATTCAAACAATCATTTAATGATAATTACAATTTTCACAATACATCAAATATGTATTTACTTTTAGCAATTCATTAAACACTTTGTATTCAAGTAATACATGGTGCTCAAGTTATTTGCCGAACTTAGGCATGATTTATATGCGAAAACAAATCAAATGACTTTCACATATTTTCACATAACTTTGAATTTAAACAATGGTTTTCCATTCATTAATGAACATATCATTTAAGTTGGGTATTTTAAGGCATTTCAATATTTTACAAATGTTCATGCATTATCAATTAGTTTCAAACAACAAGGATAATTCACACATAATCAAACAAGATATTACACGAATGGAAATCATTCATAGAAGTGGAACAACTGTTTGTTACAAACTCATATGAATAACCGTCTCACGAAGTGTGAGACACACTAAAGAAGTTCACAATCTCTTGATTACAATAATCATCCTAAAACATAAAGTAAATGATAAATGTCGAGGGACAGTGTCGTCGGCCGTCATCATCATGCTCGCCATCAACACGCAACGTCACATCCTATCCAGCAAGCACCTCTCATGCAGAAGGACCTATTTTCAGCAAAACAGAACAAGTATCAGATATACTTAACACTGCAAATGTGTGTGCAAGATTATAACATTTATAAAACTGTATATCAAATATATACCTTTTTCATTGATGACCTGGGCGACATCTGGTTCAACCAACACATTCTTGAGATGTGTCACGAACCGGTGGAACTCCATTGTTTCCGCGTCGCCCCTTATTACGCAAGTCCTGACTTGTGCTTGGTGGCACCAACCGCAGCACAACACCGTTTGCAAAAGAGCGCGTCATCCAGCTATCCAGGAAGTATGCATGCCTCATGTACACATCATGCATGTGCTCCAAGTGGTCATCCAGTGATGAGTTCTCCTCCATATTAATGGAGAGGAAGTCTCCCATCAGCTCATGCTCCCATATGCATACTTGTTCCAAAAATGTGTCCTAAGCTGTAGCATCACCGAACGAGGGTCGACATCAGCCATGAAAGGCCACATCTCATCCACCATTCCGAATCGCATGGTAACTGAAATGAAGGAGGCCATCTCACGATGGAGATAGAGGTCTTTCCGCTGCTTTGGGGTCTCTAGGTCAGTGGGCTGATCCAAATCCATCCCGTCGAGTATGTAGTCGACCACGTCGTTCTCGCTAAGGAGAACATGGAGACGCGCAACCCATATGGAGAAGTTTGATCCATCTAATTTGAGCTTCTCTCCTTCTAACCAATCAATCGTCAACATGAAAGGTGCCATCTACATTTATAATTGCAAAAGCAATTTAGACTAAGTTTATAATTAAATGAGTTAATAATAACTCCACTCAGAAACACCTATCCCCAAAAGGGTTCCTAGTGATAACACGACTCCTATCCGCCACATCTCCCCCGATCGTCAGTGCCATCAATGTGGGTTCAAGGGTGGACGCTAAACGTCGGTCACATCATTCATGCGAGTCGTGCTCGATCTTTCGACCATCCGCGTTCCGAGGCCTTGTCTGCACATGCTAGGCTCGCCAACTCAACCTTAGTGTATTCATTGTGCAACATGGCTTACACTGACTGTATGCGAACGTAGATATGTCTGACACCCAGGCCTGTACCCTGGATTGCCTCATACCAAAGAACTTTCTTGGTGGTGCACACTAAGGGGGGACACAATCGTTGGTAATTTTAACAGGGATCATCTTATTAGTCTACTGTTGAGTATCTAATACTAGCACACAATAAGACATACAAACAATAGCATTGAATGTAAATGCTATGTGATATGGTCCTTCACATCATGATATCCATCCGCCATCATCGGGTTCCGGCGCCGTAGACACCAGGGTACCAGCGTCCTTCCGGCATGGTAGTCCTTCACCTCCGTGACTATCTACTACTACCTAACAAAAGGTAATCACCCTACCTTTGCCACAACCATATCACAAAGCAACGTCCCCCTGCAAAACAAAGTTAGACGCCTCTACTTTATCTTTGCATGTTTTACATGGCTGAATCGGCTTTCACACAAGAACCGTTCTTACGTACGAACTTTCAGCACAACGCTGATCAAGTAGTTGTCTCTACTACACCCCTTTCGGGTCCCTCCGTTGCAAATGGTATACCAACTAATGCGAGAGAGACATACGCCCCCTAAGGCACTTTATACGGTACAAGCCGTATGTCAAGCATGGACCAGTCTCGCGAATGAACACGTAAAGTCGGTTGGGGCCACTTCATCAAGCATTACTGTGGTATACACAAGTACACGTGGGAGGGTAACAACTAAAAGATCAACGCCCACACGCTACATCTCGTGTGTTCTACCCGTACTAGCATTACTACGCATAGATCTAGCTCTGATACCACTTTAGGGGTTTCGCATATGAAAACAATAAATTTTACCCTACGCCCCTAAACCCCTGAAGATGCTAGGACCTATCTATTTGTAATACAGTAACTGGAGGGGCTTTTTGCGAACTTACCCTTGAAGACCGAAAAGTATTGTCAACACTCAGGAGAGTGTGGTTGATGTAGACGAGCCGAAGCCAACCTCAAGGTCGTGATGATATCCTTGCGCTCCTTGGCTCCAACGACTTGAGTGCCTCAAGTGTGACACCTCGCAGGGATTTACACATGTCCGGTGCCTGACAATGACTCCCATTTGGGACCACGGTCAAGAGAGAGAGAGGGGGAGAGAGAAAATATCAACTGGAGGCCCTCCCAAAAGTGAGAAGTCCTTTATTGATTATTGGTGTATTTAATTTGGCCAAATACCCCCACTATATATAGGGGGAGGGGAGGTACTACCTCCCTCAAAGTCCCGGGGTGGGACTAAAGGAGAGGAGGGGGAGGGGTGGCCACTGGCCATCCTAGTGGGCCCTGCGCGGGGGGCAAGGCCCAGCCGGCCAGCCCCCTTGCCCCTTCTCCCTCTCTCCTTTCCCATAATGGGCCCTCTCCCTCTGGAAATTGGCCCATTAAGCCTTTGACCATTTTAATTGATTTTCTCTTTATTAAATAATGATGAATAAATGATTAAATCAACATTTAACATTCATTCACACATTATTCAATCTCCGTGGCCATGGAACAACTTCCACCTCCACTCCGGACATCCTCCAGACTTACCGAAACACATCTGGTTTTCTCCCTACTATTATTCGGCGATTCTACCGATCCTATAAAGACTCTCTAAGCATCATCAAGCCCTTAAGCGTGATACTCCACGGTTCGGGAACACTCCAGACATGGTCGGGACACTTCCACACCAATGATCAACAGAGGGACATGGATGGCCATGTGACCCCTGTGCGTTCGACGAAGATCTTTTGTCGTTTGAACCGGGACAGTCGTGTCTTATTCCCTTTGTCACTCGATACTTGCATTGCCCGGGATCTGATCAATGACATCACATGTCGTGTTTAATCTTGTTAGCGAACAACGCTACTTGACTCGTTCCGACAAGTGATATCACTGTGATCAAATCACATGTTGCGCGGCTATTGGATATAACTTCTCCGAGTGGGCCCTTGAGTATCTTCCTATCACATGGACGGACAAATATCGCTCTTGACATATATTGCCTCTATAGTTTCCTCCGAGTACCTGAACACACCTTCATAACCACCGTATTACCATATGGCGTTTGATGCTATCTAAGCACTCTCGGGAGACAGTGATTGATATAGCCTCATGTTCTAAGGAATAGTCTACGAGGATCCATTTCTAATCATCGTAACTTGAACTTCGTGACATGATCGGGTCACGATGTTTAGGTTGGGTATTGGTTCATCATCTCATTCTTAGAATGAGATGAGAATGAGATGACCTCATTTCTAACTGGCATAAATGCCACATGATCAGGAAACATGATCATCTATTGACCAATGAACCAATGACTAGAGTTTCACTGGGAACCCCTGGTTGTTTGTATATCACACGTGTATTGATGTTTCCACTCAATATAGTTATAGCATGATATAAAACTTAATCATAAACTATATGAAATATGATAATAGTCCTTACTACTATTTGTCTCTAGGGCATATTTCCAACAGTTCTGAGCAGCGGGAGAAGTGTTTGCGGTGAAGTGCGGCAGCTGCGGGGCACGCGGTGGCGAACGGAGGTGTCTTTCGCGGTGGCGTGATCATGGTGAGGTTGTGTGTGCACGGTGAGGGCAAGGCGCGAGCTCGGCAAGCTGGTCAGGCGCGACGCTCTGGACATGGCGCAGAGAGGTGGTGCACGGTGCGACTAGGGTGGTCCAGGGCTTGGCTTCGACTGTGGGGTGGACAGGGGGTGGCGGTAGAGTGCGACGTAGCTCCTGGACATCCTGGATGGGCGTGTAGCGGTCTGCTGCGAGCTGACTATGGTCGGCCGGCGATGACCAAATTCGGGCGGCGCTCCACTATGCTAGCTGGTAAGGGGGTGATGTTCTGGGGCTTGGTTAGATGCTAGGGAGACAGGGGAGTGGAGAGGGGACCAAATGGTCGATCATTACTGTGCACAACAGTGAAGTTTGGCAGAGTATTAATATATGTTAGCAAGGTGTTTGTGTTAATGGCCGCATGAAGTAAACTTTGGAATTTTTTATTCAAAATTTTTGAGTGATCTTAAAATAAGCTTGAGAGTCTAGGTTTTCTTGGAGAGGTCAAGGGGAATTCATTTGATGGGTTTTTGAAAAAGTGGGATCTTAACACATACACTTGATTCAATTTTCATGTGTCCTTTAAAATGATTTGTTAGGTGTTTTTGTAAGTTTGTAAAGTGGGCCTTGATATAATTTTACTTGGTCTAGCAAGGGGTGAAAAGAAATAGAATTGTTTCTGTTAAGATTTCTCTTCTAGGAACACAAAAAGTGGCCTAGTGGTTTATTTTTGTTAAAATGACCATTTGCTTTATTCATTCATATTTGATTTGTTTATCTTTTGATTTTTTTTGTAAATGGCCTAGATGATGTAGCATTCACCATTAAACCATTTCACATCCTTTAGAACAATCAAGCATGGCATATACACTCAATTCTATACTAATGCAAACACACATGCATTCATATTCATTTTCTTAATAAAAGTTTTTGTTAACCCTAAATTGGGTGATTAGGACTTGATAAACTTGATTAGAAGTTTTGGGATGTTACACCTAACCCGACACCAATGGTCATGGTGTGCTCTAGGAACTGATCATCAATGGGCACCTTCTTTGTATCCTTTGTTGCTTGAAATGACACACTCCCATGCAGGTTGGTCATAGCCGGCATATGCTGCTGTGCGGACTGAGCCAATGCTGCCACCTCCTAAATTCTCCTTTTCTATTGAGAAATCACGAGTGACTCGGCTAGGTTAGATCTGGCGGAAGCACACTCAATAGAACGCCTGAAGTCCCCAGCTATGGTGATCACCCCCTTTGTTCGGGAAGTTTCATCTTTAGGTAACTGATGTGAGTACTTGGCATGAACTTGTTCAGAGCAGGCCTGCCGAGTAACACGTGATACGCGCTTTCCAAATTCACAACCTCAAACTCCAAGTTTTCAGTCCGGCAGTTATCCCTTGTGCCGAATAACACGTCAACTCGGACCTTACCAATGGGCTCACATGGTATACCCGGTACAATGCCGTGGAAAGTGTTCCTTGTTGGCTAGAGCATGTTCTCTGATATTCCCAACTTGTGCATGGTATCATTGTACATGATGTTAATGCTGCTGCCATTGTCTATCGGCACCTTGGAGAACCTCACGTTGATATTCGGCCCAATGAATGTCGGATCTAACACTAGTGAATATGATCCAGGACTTAGCATGAGCCTAGGGTGATCCTTGATGCTCCAAGTGATTTCTTGATCTGACCAAGGCATGTACCTTGTCACAGCCGGCATTACCACGTTTACCTCCATATGTCGGCGCTGCAAGCTCTTTCTATCAGTCTCCTCTATGGTGAACACACAATAACTTTGATGATGCTCCATGTACTCATTTCTTCATTCATTTGCTGTGGTATCCTTGGTCTTGTTGTTACTGGTTGTTCACCTGATGCACTGCATCCCTTCTTTCTTGATTCTCATACCTCGATGGAGGTGGAGGAAACATCAACTACTGTATTCCCCCCAGTGAGCAATTGATGCTGAGGTTCTTCATTCCGAGGTGCTTCATGCTGAGGTCCATCAGGCCGAGGTGCCTGAGCATCCCCCGAGCTACCTTGCTCTAACTTCTTCATCCACTCACATTGTCAGGTCATATGATTTGCCTGATTATTCAGACTTGGCGTATGGAACTTGCACGGCTGATCCAGCATAGACTCGAACGTGTATCTCGGACGATCCTTAGTTTAGTGACACTAACTAGCACCGGAATTGGGTTGATCCTGATCTACAGCCGCCACTTGCTGTGAGCTGTACCTGTAATCTTGACGATCATCCCTCCTATTACCCTGGAAGTCATTGCGCCGTGCTAATCCGGCACTTTCGTGAGGGTGGTATTCATTGTTGGATTCACTGGACATCATCTGAGGCTAGGTCAGGTCTCCTAACGCATACGAATCAACAATCCGGATAGTTTCTGCCAATGTAGTGGGCATATCCCTCTGCAATATTTGCCATAACATGCTTGCATACCTACATCCTTGGGCGAACCACACAATAGCTTATGATTCAATTACCCCTTCGCAGGAATTTCTCACATCTCCCAGTCTGTTTCATTCGGTCTTTGTTTGCACAACACTAGAGTTTGTGGCCTATTCGGCCTCTTGTACGTGCTTGAGAAGTTACTAACAAACATCTCCTCGAAGTCTATCCAACAGTTGATGCTTCCCTCTGGCAAGTTATTTAACTAGACCCTAGCCGGTCCTTCTAACATTTGAGGTACGTACCTCACTGCCCATCTCAAATTTCCTCCGACTATGTTGACTGTTGTTGCATAGTCAATGAGCCAATCATCCGACTTAGTGCTACCATCATATGTCTTTGTTCCATGGGCCAACTGAAAGTTTGGCACTGGTGGCTCCCTCATGATCCGAGGTCCAAAACATGCTGGAGCCGGAGGACCTTACACCTCAATCATCTCCGACCTATAGATTTAGTCCAGCTTCAGTCTTGCGTCATCCGTCTGCAGATTCCCATTTCCCAATCTTGATCCAATCATGGTGCTCCGGTCTAGGAAATCCGGCATCAGCCATTTCCGATTAACCATCATTGTACCTATCCTGACCCGGACGAGCATTTTGTTGTTGCATTGCTGGGCATGCACTTCTCTCGTGCCGAGGTGCTTACTGCTGCTATTGTTGCCAAGAATGCATTTTGTCCTATGGCCGCCGGATTACGCTGTCCGGCATTACCGTCGGCAACATTCCTCTGATCGACATTGCCTTGGTCACGGTTACCTCGGCTAGCCTCACCCCGGCTAGCACTTTGACGATCCTTATCAACTTGCACTACTTTTCCTTTTCCTGCTCTCGTCGGGTCATATGTGACCATCTTCTTATCCTTTCTTGCCGAGGTTACCAATTCCTCTCTCCTAGGTTCATCATGAGGTGACGAGGCAGCTCCAGCGGATTTTGCCCGGTTATTTCTTGCGGAATAAACTACGCGCGACGCTTCGGGTTGCGCTAGTTTACCTTGTTTATTTCCTCATTCTGTTGACATGCTACCCTCCACAAGTGGTTAACTCTCTCATGTTGCCTCTCTCGGGATTCTCCGGTCAAGCCTTCTAACTTGGAGGCAGCTGCATTGGCAGCCCTGAGGTTCTTAGCCGGGGTACTATACCTCTCTAGCCCTTCAGTTACTATAGTAGCTGTCTGACCCGGCCTAGGCACATATTCCTTGTCAATTTTAGTAATCAGGTTCCTACCTCAGATTTTTACTCCATCTATGCGGTTTGCCTTTGCATACTCCCACAGAGTGATGTTTAATGACTGCTGCAGCTCAGCTACCTTTTTCGCACCAGCTAGCATTTTCTGCCTAGTTTCCTCTAACTCAGCCTGTGCCTGAGCCGGATCTACTACCGGAGCTATGGGTGTTGCCAAGCTATCTATTGCTTGTTGTAGTACATTCTCTGGCCTTTCTAATGGGGGAATCTAGAGCTTGCCAACTTTGGCGTGGTGTCCGGATCTGGCGCTGGGTCCTTGCTTGCTTCTGCATCAGGCACTGTCATCATGACCTCAATGCAGCTTGCAGGGCGAGTGATATGTGTGCCACGAGCCACGCTGAGAGGTGGCTCGCCTCCCTCGACGACATGCTGTGGATCAAAGCTGGATTCGTCGATGCCGACGTAGATCTTGTGGGCGCCAAGCTTGATGAAAATGCCGTTGCGTGGAGGAGGACGCCTGCCGAAGCTCCCAACGTTGTCGCTGACTTAGTCCAGTGCTTCAAAGTGCTGAAGCAGCCCGGAGAAGATGCGTTCGCTAGTGCCAAAGACGTTTCCTATTTGGATTTTTACTCCTGATAGCGCAGCGAACCCCACGGTGGACGCCAACTATCATGGTGGTGGCACTGTAGATGCCATGGATAGGCTAAAGATGGGGCCAATATGCACTAGAGGAATCCAGGGAGGGATGGTGAGGTGGTTCCACACACAGATGCTTGTATTTCTCTCTTGGAGATGTTGGACTACAAGGGCTCCTCGAGCTGTTCGTGAGAAGGAGACTAGTTCTCTTACTTCCCACTACTACCCACTAGGGTTCTTCCTTAGAGAAAATGATCGATCCCCTTTCTATTGAGGCCCTGGTGCTCCTTATATAGGGGAGCCCATGTTACAAATCTAGGGCACACGTGGAAGCATATTATCTGAATATGCCCTTTGGTTAAAGTAAGATGCCTCTTTTTACACTTTAAACAGCTAGTCTGGACTCAGGGCGTAAGCCTCCCTGAGCCCCTCTACGGCGTTGCATCACCCGACACTGGTGGCGTCAGCCGATATTGGCTAGGTCACCCTTGTAGGCCACGCCCTGTTGGTCCTTCCCTCTGCCTGCTTCTCTCAAACTACAGTGGACAGAGGCCACCTTTTGACCAGCGAGAGATTCATTCCTTCTCTTGGAAGTCAAGTGGTAATCTGGCTAGCACCTGGCTAACCCGACTGCGAGGGTACCTGCAAACAAGGTAGATCGAACATAGCCGATATATGTTTTATGTTAGCCGGGTTAACGCTGAGTGAATACCCACTAGGCCGAGTCATTCCGTAAGTCGGCCTGCCTTGAGGTGACCCGGTCACCATTCGCTTTGACCGTGCCGTACCTTGGCTAAGTCGGCCTTTATACCCTGGCGTGACCCTACCCGGGGTATCCCCCACATTAATATACACATCTCAGACAAAATAAAAAGGGATTGACTAGATTATCTTCATTCGGTTACATTTTTGGTAAACTTTGGACCAATAAACTCCAGATCAAACAATATGGGAGATAATGTAGCCATGCAGAGTGGTCTTCCATTTTTTTCACCACTTCGCGCTCAATAAATTATTGCAAGCAAAATATTGGATGCCATTCAAAATACCAAATTGTACCAGCAACTGGGTAACGAGCAAACATCACCATGGCGGCCTTACAACCTTAAAAGAACATATGCACTATTATCCTACTAAATAGGTGAACTATAAACATAAATATTCCCCTACAGCCCACGTATCAACTCACCACCATAGAAAATCAAGCACATAAAATCATTATGCTCAAAACACACATGCAGAAAGCATGGATGCCATTTAGCATCTTGCTTCTAAGAGAAAAAATAATTGATTACCATTGAGCATGCCTTAAGAATGGTTTTGGAAAAAGACAATAAGTCTCCAATTGTCTCAAAAAATGGATCAAAATGTGCACAAAAAATGGTCCTTCTCTTGGAAGTCAAGTGGTAATCTGGTTAGCACCTGGCTAACCCGACTGCGAGGGTACCTGCAAACAAGGTAGAACGAACATAGCCGAGATATGTTTTATGTTAGCCGGGTTAATGCTGGGTGAATACCCACTGGGTCGAGTCATTCCGTAAGTCGGTCTTTCTTGAGGTGACCCGGTCAGCATTCACTTTGACCGTGTTGTACCTCGGCTAACTCGGCCTTTATACCCTGGAGTGATCCTACCCGGGGTATCCCCAACATTAATATACACATCTCAGAGAAAATAAAAAGGGATTGACTAGATTATCTTCATTGGGTTACATTTTTGGTAAACTCTGGACCAATAAACTCCAGATCAAACAATATGGGAGATAATGTAGCCATGTAGAGTGGTCTTCCATTTTTTTCACCACCTAGCGCTCAATAAATTATTGCAAGCAAAATATTGGATGCCATTCAAAAGACCAAATTGTACCAGCAACTGGGTAACGAGCAAACATCACCATGGCGGCCTTACAGCCTTAAAAGAACATATGCACTATTATCCTACTAAATAGGTGAACTATAAACATAAATATTCCCCTACAGCCCACGTATCAACTCACCACCATAGAAAATCAAGCACATAAAATCATTATGCTCAAAACACACATGCAGAAAGCATGGATGCCATTTAGCGTCTTGCTTCTAAGAGAAAAAATAATTGATTACCATTGAGCATGCCTTAAGAATGGTTTTGGAAAAAGACAATAAGTCTCCAATTGTCTCAAAAAATGGATCAAAATGTGCACAAAAATGTGCTGAAAGAAACATTCTCCTGCATCATACATAAATGCATTGAGTTATACAAAAAAAACTTATGTGTCATTCGGAGAGCATGGAAAACATCATTACTGGTATATAATCATGCATCGCTGAAAATAATAATATGCAATGAACATTATGAAAAACATGCGATAGTCCAAACTAAACTTGCCTAACTGGAACAATACATTTCTTTTAATGGATATTACCATTAATGGAGATCAATGATAAATGTAAGGAACAAACATTTTACATGATTTAGCATTTATGGCCTAGTTTTATAAGTCTGGGCATATAAACATAGGAACATATATAAACATGCAGCTTGTTTAATTCTTTGATGGACAACATGTCTACAATCTTACCACGGTACTAGATCTACCAAAAGATTGATTATACAGAAGTATAGCAAGTTGGTATAAGCTAAATATCGACAAAGTTACAAAATATTCAGAGGTTAGGTAGCATATCTTTTTTAATGTTGAAATTGAGAAGTATTATAGATTTAGTGCACTGGGATGAAACAACACACAAACATCCAGATTCTCTCCATATCAAGCGTCAAGTAGTTTCGGCTAATACTCCAATTAGTAAATATACTTAATATATCATCAAACAAAATCTGAAAAGCCTGACATGAACATAAATGTGAGCTAGCATCAAAGGGAATAGGTTGTCATAACCCTATTGCAATGTTTTTGTGGTGCCGCTGGACAAAATGCAGAATAAATGACTTCCTTTCTCTACAACTCATAATTAATCTTGCAAAAAGTATTTGCATATGAACCTACAAACTTTATTTATCTACATGTGATCTTAGAGATCAAGCAGAGTGGTGGGGTTTTCTTGATTAATTCAATGAACTACAAAATAGAAAAGGGAATTTGAGGTTACATGGTGGCTTGCACGTGGAGTGGGTACTGGATTGCAGTTCGACTACTTGGCAACCTTGCAGATGCCACCAGCTGCTCGGGTACAATCATGCAATGCACTTGAAAAATCTATCTTGACCAAATTGCAAAGATAGATAGTCTCGACGTGATGAGCTAGGCATTATACATAAATCTTCATACCAAGGTACCAGATCTACCAAAAGATTGATTATACAGAAATATAGCAAGTTGGTATAAGCTAAATGTCGACAAACTTACAAAAATATTCAGAGGTTAGGTAGCATACCTTTGTTTCATGTTCAAATGGGGAAGTATTATAGATTGATTTCTTTGGGAGAAACAACACACAAACATCCAGATTCTCTCCATATCAAGCGTCAAGTAGTTTCACTGGCTAATACTCCAATTAGTAAATATACTTAATATATCATCGAACAAAATTTTAAAAGCATCCCGTGAACTTAAAAGTGAGCTGGCATCAAAGGGAACTAGTTGTCATAACCCTATTGCTATGTTTTTGTGGTGCCGGCGGACAAAATGCAAAATTGATGGCGATATGGTAAATGGGTATCACCATAGCACGTCCTTAATCAGGCTAACCCAGGTGGCCCATAGTTGGTAGCAAGGCCTATGGCCTGTTGGGCGGCCCAGTTAGACGGATCCAGAAGGGAGGCCCATGCCGGATAAAGGAAGGCTACGCAGGAGTGACCGACATACACGGAGCCTTGGAGTGCAAGACACGAAAGACTAGTTCGTATTAGTGTAGGACTCTTTAACTTGTCCGGGAAGGTCCTTTCCCTATAACCCTAGGTTCTTGTGCCTTTATAAACTGGACCTATGGGAGCCTTTATGGCACAACATAGATTGCTACGTACAACATACAACACCTCGCACAACGAACCTATCTCTGTAACTCGGCGTATTGCCATTATACTGATTTATAGCAACAGTAGAGTTCCGCTACCGTTGCGGGACTTGAACCTAGGTAAGTTGTGTTACCTCATATCCGCCAACTCTCCGCCTTACCCCACGTCTCTAAACACGCACTATGACGACCCCTCCATGGCGTACTCGTCGGCAATACCACGACAGTTGGCGCCCACTGTGCGGCAAGAAGTGCTTCGAGCTCTACACCGGGCGAGGTCCAATCTCTTCACGGGAATCAGGGACACCATAGCCATCAGACGCGTTCTCTTCTCCGTCAACGTCCTAATCATCCCTCCATATAGGTTCTGGGTGTCGGCAAAGACGAACCATATGTGGTTCTCTGTCATCCCCTTCGGAGACATCCACATCTTCATCGGTGAAACTGACTCGGTTCCTAGCTCCCAGGAAGTCAGAAGCTCGTCAAGCCCCGCACGGACCGCCTACAGGCAGGACACATTCACAGAAGGATCTGGGCCGTACCTCTCTCTAGAGTATGGCTTCTCAGATCAGGAAAATTCAAGGCCCACCAAAACCGCCCATGTGCAGGATATACAGGTGGAAGGACAACGCAAATCCGCTTGGCTTCCCCGAGTGTTAGAGATGCGCAGGTCACACTTTGTTAGCGATGTCACCATCTTCGATCTAGCCAGATCCGTTCAAAGGGATGGGGAACCTCCCCACGAATACCTTGCCAGATGGATGAGGGTGAGAGAAACCCTAAAGGGCGACCGCGCCGACGAGCTCATGTAACACTTCATGGAAGGGCTCACAGCTGGAACACTCCTCTGACATACCCTTCGAAGGCGGCATGCCACGGGTCCTCTCACCCTCGGTGAGATGGTCACAATCATCAAAAAATACGCGGACACCAATGAGGAGGCTAAAGCCACGATCGCCGTCATGGCAGGAGGAGGTAACAACAACAACAGCCCGCCTCCATCACCCTCCACATTCCGTCATCAATAACACCGAAGCCAACTCCAACTCCGTCCTTGACGCGCTATACACTGACATCAATATGTATGGCGGCGGCTCAGACGCTAACTCGGAGGAATACAATGCTGTTATGAGGGAGATCGAGTAGGAGATTGAGAAGGAGGAGCGTGCCGAGAAAGCCAACACATCCCACCAGGTGCTAGTCGCCATTGGCAGCATGATGGAAGAAGACGGACAAGAATCGAAGCGTGACAGAGCTCCGCCCATGCCAGCGGTTACCAGAGCGGCAGCAACCAAGAAAGTGGCCGAGCCTCTGGCTCCGGCCAAGGCCATGCCCCTCCGGTTATCCGCCCGCAACCGGCGCAGGAACTCACCACGGCCCCTAGTACTGCCAAGCAGTCAAACCAGCCGCCAATGCCACCCTTGACGTCTGCAGCTAGCAACCCATTGGTTACTCCCGCTGACAAGGCAATCTATGGTGCACTCCTCGTTAAGCCCATTACCGTCGCCCATATCTAGAGCATTATGGAGCTTGATGAGAAGCGTGCAGCAATCCAAGCGGAGTCCAAGTGCATCGCAGAGCAGGGCGCTAAGCTAGATGAAGACATCGCCAAGGCGCAGCAATCTATCAAGGCGGCAAGAGCTATGGAGGCTGAGTACAAGCAGTTGCCGCTGAAGCACAAGGCAAATAAAGCACCAGCTCACATCGTCAAAGACCCTGGCATTTGGCGCAAGTTGTGATATGAGGGATCCAAGACGGCAAAAGCCAACCCGTACATTGATTCACAGGGGAGGCAAGTAATGCCAAAGCCCGCCCTCAACATTACCGTAGCCAAGAGCCTCCTGGAGCAGGACATGTTGCCAGAAGCAGTTGTTCAGGTATATGACCTCGTCGCCAAGGCATGCAAGCAAAAGGAAAAGGTAACCTCACACAGGCTTGAGTCCAACCTGAAGCTTTGCCAGTCAACCCTGAACAGCTATAAAAGGCGAAAATCTCCTCGTGACGAGGGATCCCATACAGGCTCCATAGAGCGAAGACGGAGGGACGCGTCCAACAGGGCTGATGCCATACCCATATCCTCCGATCACGGAGAAAAGGCTCGCCCTCATCGGTCTCCGCCTCCACCACCATCCCGGCATCATGGGGAACCACAACCGCGCCACCGTATAAGCATGCCAACGCTTAGGCATCCCCATATTGGCATCGTTATACCCGACCAGGACGAGCAACCCCGGCATGCCGCAGAGCGCAGCGGCATTGAAGGACATAGAAGCAGATCCTACAAGGAACTGCCATGTTTGACAAGCAACCACGGTAGGTAGGAGGAGTCGTAGGAGGGTAATAGTAAGAAGGCTAACCTACCGCCTCCACCGCCACCATCGCCACCTAGCACCCATCATGGCAGAGGACATGGTGGATCTCATAGATTGCACCACAACTCCCCTCCCCATGATGGTAAAGGGAAGCAACCAGAGTCGTATGATGCACGTTCACGACTGGACAACATCCAAGAAGCTCCGGAGCTCCCATACCTTGGGCCATTTTGTTTTGGGCCAGTAATAAGGGAGAATATCATTTTGTGGACCAAAAGTTGGGGTGGCCAAGCAACACGGTACCCAAGTTGATTTTTATCACCGTGATTCGAAAAGTTGGGGTGCCAATTGTGAGAGGGGTCTTTCGAGTGAATGATGGCCAAACCCAATATTTTCAAATCGCGCCTGTTAAGTCAGGATATTCCATTACACTAGTTCCTGCTGTGCCCCTCCTTTGCCGGTCACTCTTCTTAGCCACCTTGCATGTGTCGTAGGGGCAAATCCATTACTGTACTTTCCTAACTCTCGACACTGAATCTTGCTGCGGCGGCGGCGGCGGTCCCTTTTCTTCCCTTCCCCGACCTTAAATCTATCGGCGGCGGAGGACCTTTTTTCTCCCTCCCCCGACACTGAATCCGGTGGCGGCGCCCCAGCATGTCTTGCAAGGTGAAGGTTGTAGCTATGTCGCCGACTGAAAGGGTCCGTCGGGGCCCAAGTCTGGGGCTCAACGCGTAGCAGTGGTGAGGTCTTCAGCCCCAGTTAGCAAGGAGGCCAGCAAGGATTTTGCTCCCAAGGTACCTACGAGCAATGGGTTGAAGAGAAAAGCAAGGCTGGCGGCTGATTGTTCGGCTCCGGTGGGCGGATGGAGCACTCAGATCTCGAAGATAAAAACCCGAGAGAAGAGCGAGAGGTGAATTTTTCTTATCTGTGCCTTATCTTGCAAGTAGATTAGTTACGACATAATAGAATCGAATGAACTGAAATGTTCCCCTTTTTAATCAAATTAGGCACAACTTTGATACAAGGGACCTATATGAGTTCACAATTCATGTTCGGCAGTACACTGCAGAGCTTGATTTTGGTTGCGAGAGGGTTGTGTTCGGGCAAGATGTGCATCTGCTTGTGAATTGCAAAGAGGTTGTGTCTGTTTCACAGCTGGTAGATATGCTTGCTGCTAGAATTCCTGGGGTTCTAGACAGAGGACAAAATTGGTGTGGCGCAACATGAATGATACCTATCAGAAAATTAAGCACTCCCATCAGCTTCAGATGGTTTGGGAGTGTTGTGCAGCTAATCGTAAGGTGAAAGTTGAAGCGATGATTGATGATATGTATGCAGATGCTAGAGATCTTGCTGCCAGAGCTTCTGCTCCTAGAGAATACAGATCAATAGATGCTGATCTAGATAAGTTCAGTATACGCATAAAGGTGGATTCATACATGGCAAAACTTGATGAGGGAGTTAATAAGATAGTTTCGTCATGTACTGTGGAGATCACTGTCGATTCCAAAAACATAACTCTTGATGAAATGAGAGAGATGATCGGTAAGGAATTCAGTATTGGCCCTAAGCAGATGGCAAAAATCCGGTGGTGGCATCATAAGAAGCAGCAATTCATAGATGTTTTGGATACTGAAGATCTTATGCAGATTATGCGGCGAAAGAAGCGAACCAGGAAGGTGTTCTTCCTTAGTACCATATCTGATGTTGTTGAACAGGTTATACTGGAAGTAGATGCCCCTGTAGTAGCTGGACAGAATGAGGTGGTCGACATTGATGAGATCTGATGAGAGCTGCTACCCTGGGCTTGTCATATGGACCGCGGGGTTCCCCTGCCTGTATTTGTAATATTGACTGCTGTTGCATCTAGAGCGTGCTTCTGTGATTATGTTTGTTGAGAGATTGCGATATAATGTTATGCGAGTTGTTGAGATTTTTGGACATGTCACTCACTGAAACCATCGTTGTTGTAATAAGACATAAGTACATTGTAGTTGACAAGATTATGTTTCTTAAGATGACGTACCGTACTTGTTTCTGTTATTATGTTTGTTGGGACATTGTAATGTAATGTTTTGTGAAACCATGACTGGACTAGTGATGCATAAATACATTGTAGTTGACATGATTATGTTTCTTGAGATGATGTATTGTACTTGTTTCTGTTATTTTGTTTGTTGAGAGACTGTAATGTAATGTTTTGCAAAACCATGACAGGACAAGTGATGTGTAAGTACATTGTAGTCGACATGATTTTGTTTCTTGAGTTGATGTAATATACTTGTTTCTGTGATTACGTTTGTTGAGAGATTGTAATGTGATGTTTTGTGAAACCATGTTGTGGTTATGTTTGTTGAGAGATTATAATGTAGTGTTTTGTGAAACCATGACTGAAGAAGTGATGCATAAGTACCTTGTAGTTGACATGATTTTGCTTCTTTGGATGATGTAATATACTGGTATGTTTTTGTTAGGCAATGAAATTGGGATGGAGGGAGTGCAGGTTTAATATTTGAAATGAGAATGTGTGAAGAGAATCCATATCAGGAATGAGACAATAATCCAGGGAAAGGGCATGGTATCCATTAAACTATTGTAACATGCCAATTTAGTCATTGTTGCAGCGGTAGAAGGGCTGCTCTCTCTCTCTCTCTCTCTCTCTCTCTCTCTCTCTCTCTCTCTCTCTCTCGCCGACGCCGACGCCGTCCCTGCGACGACGCATTCGCCATGTTGTCCTTGAACGGCGAGGACGACTAGTCGAGCAATGACAGCCTTCTCTCTGACATCGAGTATTCCTTCCATGATGTGAGTTCCTCTATTTTCTCGGGCTAGGGTTAGGAAATGGTAAATCTCTCAATCTGAGCTCCATATGTGCATGCAATCGTGTTCGATTTCAGCTTTGCGTTTACCTATAGGTACCAGTGATGATCTACGACTCCGAATGGGAGGGCCTAGATCTCGATGGAGAAGTGCCATGTGACCATGGGCTAAAACTGAGGAGATATGTTGCATTCGAAGGCAGTAACACTAGGAGAAGGTTTTTGGGCTATACAAATCAGGTTTGTTTACATTATGTGCAACGGTGACATGAAGTAAAATGTATCGTGCATGTGCATAACACTATAGTGTGTGTGTTTTTAGGTTGGCCTGGTGTGTAAAGTAGTAGAGTGGGTGGATCTTGAGTGGCCAAAAGCACTTAAGAAATGTTTCGCACAGCTGTGGGAGATGTATGAGTTGGAAAGGTCAGGGAGATTTCCTGATGTAAGTGATGCAACTGAAAAAAATTACAAGCTGTTAGTACGAAATAAGGAGCTGGAACAAGAAATCGAGAATTTGAAGTCAGAGCTAACTGACGGAATCGATGGGAGCTTGGTTGTTGGAACTGCAAAGAAGCTTCAGGATAGTCACAGGTTGCTGATTCATAATGCAGAAAAGGAGAGGGATCATCTCAGGGAAGACAAGAAGAAGCTAGAGTATTGCATTGCTAATCTGTTGAAGGAACTGAAGAAGGCACACGAGGGTGAACAAGGACAGACTATAGAGGATAAAGGAAATTAGAGATGAATAATTTATGTTGTACCAATGCCTGAAACTAGTTAACTGTAAGACTTGCAGTTGCGCTTTCCGAACTAAGCCAAACTCAATCCTTGAGCAAACTAATTTCAGACGAACACACATATCGTGCATAGAGTTAAGTTCACGCTTACAAAATCACCACTACAGAGGATAAACCAGGTAGTTCGGTACTAAATAGACATATGTTGTGTTCAAGCGAGCCTGGCCCAGAGCTGCCTGTTTTCCTCCCTAAGATTGGCCAGCTCCTTCAATATTATGTCGTGCTTCAGCTGTAGGTTCTAGTGCTCCGTCACGGATTGGAGAATTTTGTCCGTAGCCATACGATTTTCCTTCAAGATCTCTTTCATGATCTCCATCTGCTTCCTAGCTGAGACGCGAGCTTCACTGTGTAGCTTCGCCCAGTCGGCATTTAACTCCTTCAGTTTCTGGCACTTGTCAGAAAGGACCACGACTTTAGCGCGCAGTTGGTCAAAGGCCAGTTTCTGGGAATTCTGCTTCTCCCTTTGGATTGCTATCTTGTCATTTAGCCAGGTCACCAGGTCCTGGTCGATCTTTCACCTCTTTCCCTGCAACAAAAATACATAGTATGGTTTGTTCAGTTCACTAGGACAAGCTGGTTAGTTTCCATAATTAACTGAATCGACTAGTGGCACTGTCATAATTTCAAGGAAGAAGCAATCTAGGACTAATCAACATTTTATGAATCGACTAGTGGTAGTGTCATAATTTCAATTTCAAAGACAAATAAGATTTATCAGCAGTTTAGTGTGCTATGGGTTTTTTCCAATATCACCAAATAGTAGTGGGAGAGTGGCAAACTCATAATACAGAAACCCATGTCCAGATACATAATGGAAAGAGAACATGGTGTCCATTCATGAACATGAACACCAACACATGTCCAGATAGATAAGGAGTTTCCCTAGGAATATTATTGCACCCTATAATGGGAAGCAAACATGGGCATTGCTCCCTGAACCCTAAACATTACAAAAGGAGAGGAGGACAAACTGGTATTCGTTTCCCTGCTAACGGGAATCAGACTTGGGCATTGCTCTGATACGCCTCCAGACATGCCCTTAGCTCCTCGTTCTCTTTCCGAACACCCTCGAGTACGGTGATCCCTCTGCTCATGTCCGCCTTCATCTCCTCGACTGCATCCAGACAACGGTTCATGTCATGGTAGGCTCGGATGGTAGCCTTGGTTTCCACGACGTGTCCTCTGAGTGCCTCGCTGACTTCGTCCTGCAGGAGAATGCACCTTTCTACGAGATTCTTCTTCTCCTCCGTGAGCTCGTTGATTATCTTGATGGCCTGTTCTTGCATGTTCAAGTTATGGTCAAGCACTTTCTGCAGCCTAACGATGTCACGTGCAAAATCTAGCGAGATCTCCTTCTGCACAGATAATTGCTTGCGTAGGCTCTCATTAGCTTGGGTGAGGGATCGTGCAAGCTCATGTTGGTTGGCAATCTTGGAACTGATCGCGGCCACCTTCTCACGGTAATCGGCCTTCAAGCGCTGCATCGTTCATGTTAATTGAAATAGGAATTCTACAATTACACTCTAGGTCCTAGGTGAATACTAATACAGATCAAAAAAATTCCCCGTTGAATCTATTGGCCGCAGTGTTAAAAAATGGACCTAGAGATCTATTCATGACCATGATAAACTAATCCTAAACACAAAAAATCCATAGTGAACCTATGAACAACGGTATTAAGGAAATACCAAGAGATCCAGTCATATTCATGAAAACTAATACAACTCGCAAAAGAAGAAGAAAAACCAATGCGGGGCGGACAACATCTAAGAAATCCACATCATAACTCGGAGAAATAACAGCGTGGAGATTTGTTACCTCGTTGATACATGGAACGGGCCCGAACGGGTCCTGCAACGCCTCCGTCGTGGTGGATTCGGGCTCCACGGCCGAACTGTAATACGTAGAAGAGGAAGAGCCAAAAGAAGAAGAAAACAAGAAGAAGCTGATTAAGATCATGATGGAGAGGGAGATGGAGAAGAAGTAGAATAAGGAGACCGTACCAGGAGGAGCACTCGCCTGCTAGAGCATTCGGCCTCAATGAGAGGGTGGGCTTGAGCGGCTGGTAGAGCAAGAAGTGCCTCGCGGCGATTTCTCTCCCTTTTCTCCGCGAGGATCGTCGACCGGCCTCTCCCCCTCCTCAGTGGAGCCATGGTTTGCAGGGTGAGTGTGGCACCGGCAGGAGGATGGAGATAGTGATTATTAGTGTGGGAGAAGAGTAAAGAGTACAGGCCGTGGTCCAGTAGTACTAGTACTATTATACAAGACCACCGTGTACGGTCTACCTTCTCAAAGAAGCCAGGGAGGTAGGGGTAGGGAATCGATGGGACATGTCTTTATAGCGATGGACACTTCAATGGTCTTCGGCGCCGCCCAAAATCCAGTATATAATAAGGGGAGTGCGAGCCGGGTGGTCGTCACGGGAATCGGCACGCACCTCCCGCGTGCGTGTGTCACGTGTTGATGGGGCAATGACGCGCGCAACTGCTGCACGATCACGTCGGCATGCCCAACTCCGTTGAACTCCACATGACAGGCACACACGGGATATTTACGAGTCTAGAATATGCTGTGCCACTTTTGTTGTGATCAAATTATGTTAAGTACGCGAGATATTACTTCTTTCTTCTTTTTTTTGATAATCGACAAATGCATGCGTGGACAAGACGCATGAAACCGCTGCTCGTGCTTGATCAGATCGGCACCCCACTCTGTGTACCCGCCATCGACCATTCAGAGCAACTACCTCGAGCACGATGCCCCCTCACCATGGAAATGGCAGGTCCAAGCCGTCCACTGACTGTCCTGCGTCCCCGGCTCTTCGCTGCATCGTCCGCGCTCGCGAGTCGCCTGCTGAGGCAGCACGTCGTGTCCGACCGCGCCAGGATCCATCGACATCGGCACTCGAGGACACCGCGACGTCGAAGCTCGTACCAGCCGCGTAGGAGGAGCGTGGGGTACCTGCAGCGTCGGACGAGCGCAAACTAGCAGCCAGGACGGGGGCGCGTGTTGCACCAGCGAGTATGGACAAGAAGAGGAACGAGAAGAAGACCAGGAAGAAGAGAGGAGATAGCTATTTGGACGAGTCCAACTCGGACAATGAGGAGGCGTTCATCGATCAGTTGGAGGCAGAAGCGGAGGAGAGTGACGTGGACCCGTGGGACTACGAAGAGGAGGAGGACTCCGACGAGGAGAAAGCGCGCTTATTGGAGGAAGAGGCGGTGTCGAGTCGTCAGAGTAGGACACCGACGGCGGCGATGGTAGGGACCATGGCATTGACGAAGACGAGGACGAACCGGAAGACGAAGACGATGGCTTCTTCAAAATATGATCATTTATTTTATTTATTTTAGTTAGATAGATGGATTTTCACTTGTTTATGGAGGTAAAGTATTGGTGGCATGGATAGAGAGGTGGTACGGATTGACCATGCATAAAAAAGTGGAGAAGGGAGGGGTTATCCTGCTCGTTGGATCACATGAGATCAACGGTTGGTGGAGACGATCCGTGTGACATCTGTGTCAGCCAATCAGGGCATAGCACCCATAGTGAGCACATGTTTGGGATCTCCACACGTTTGGGCTTTTGCGGGATTTATGACCAAGAGAGAGGGAAAATCTCTTTTCACAATCCACCTATGGATCCACCAGTACCATTCAAATGTGTGCTCTTTTTACTAGCAACAACTAGTGTCATTGCATGTGTGCTCTTTTTACTAACAACAACTGGAGTCATTTCATGACTGTTCTTCTCACATACCACATATGGATCCACCAGTGTCATTGCATGTGTGCTCTCTTCACAATCCACCTATGGATCCACTAGTGTCATTGCATGTGTGTTCTTTTTAGTAACAACAACCAGAGTCATTGAAATGTGTGTTCTTTTCACATACCACCTATGGATCCACCAGTGTCATTGCATGTGTGTTCTTTTTAGTAACAACAACCAGAGTCATTGCATGTGTGTTCTCTTCAGAGACCACACATGGATCCACCAGTGTCATTGCATGTGTGTTCTTTTCACATACCACATATGGATCCGCTAGTGTCATTGAATGTGTGTTCTTTTTAGTAACAACAACCAGAGTCATTGCATGTGTGTTCTCTTCAAAGACCACACATGGATCCACCAGTGTCATTGCATGTGTGTTCTTTTCACATACCACATATGGATCCGGCAGTGTCATTGAATGTGTGTTCTTTTTAGTAACAACAACCAGAGTCATTGCATGTGTGTTCTCTCAGAGACCACACATGGATCTACCAGTGTCATTGCATGTGTGTTCTTTTTACTAATAACAACTAGAGTCATTGAAATGTGTTATCTTTTCACAATCCACCTTTGGATCCACCAGTGTCATTGCTTGTGTGTTCTTTTTACTAACAACAACTGAGTCATTGAAATGTATGTTCTTTTCACATAACACATATGAATCCACTAGTGTCATTGAAATGTGTGTTCTTTTCACATACCACATATGGAACCACAAGTGTCATTGCATGTGTGCTCTTTTTACTAACAACAACTAGAGTCATTGGATGTGTGTTCTCTTTAGAGACCACACATGGATCCACCAGTGTCATTGAAATGTGTATTATTTTCAACTACCAACGTTGGCCAGAAACAATCGGGACGCAGAACTAACCATCAACCGCTCTAGGCTTCTAGAAGACCTGATCCCCAATTGTTAGGCCCCGTTGGATCAGGGTGCGTTGACAATAGTGATGTCCTTCGCGAGGGCGATCCACGAGAAGTATGTTCTACGAACTGATTGGTCGTGGCAACTACGCTGGGCCTACGTCCTTGCCCTTATCCCCTTAACCTCGGGGCCGAAAATCAGATCGTGTTCCTTCATCGCCATGGAGAGGGAGAGGCCCAAACTCAGCTTCCACGAGGCTAAGATGTTCGCCCACTACGACATAGTCGTGCCGCCCTTAGCGAGGCTTCTGGACGTCTTCGAGGTCAGCTACGCCAGGGTTCCTGTCGCGCCGCTCTTGCGCGACAACGCGTTGGCGAGGTAGATCGAGGAGCGTTGCCGCCAGCTGTTGGAGCGGAAGAGGGCAATGGAGCGGTACTCGCGTACGAGCGCGTACTGGCGAAAGCTGTTCAAGAAGGAGCGGGCTGCGTTGATTGAGCTGTGCGGACCCCACCGGCGGGAGATCCACCCGGATCTGCGCAACCTCGAAGGGAGGCAGCGCTCCTGGGCAGTGCCTGGGCATACGACCTCCACTGTTATCGATGCAGCGCGCCGTGAAGAATCCATGACGAGGAGGAACGCTGCCGAGATTGTCGGCATCGATTCCGACACGGATGAGGCTGGCAGCAACGCGGACAACATCGTCAATGATGGAGACTGTGGGAGCGTCATAGTCGATTTGGGCCACTTAAGCATAAATTAAATCTATGTATGGTATATTAATGTGCTCTTTGGATCTGGGTCACCTGAGTCATGGTCGATTATCGTCATAATCTATATATGTTGGCCATGTTTTAGTTGTCTTTGTCTTTGAAACTAGTCGATCGAAACTCGTCTGATCCTGAGAATAAAGTTCCGCGTTCCCTGGCATATCTGATGGGACAATACGCTGACTCTGCTGCCAGCACTTGATGGCATAGCCGTAATTTGGAGTGTGCCTGAGGAGAAGGGATCGAGCGTGTTGTAATAGTGTACTACTCCTGTCCAGATATAACTAACTTAATTTTTTTAGATATTTAATAAATGTGTCTATACCCAAAACATGTCTAGATACATGTTTTAGGTTTCTCTGTCTTTCAAACTAATCAAAAGTCGTCAAATTCTGAACAAACAAAGTCATTGCGTTCACACCTGATGGGACAATACGCTGACTCTGCTACTTGATGGCACAACCATAATTCTGGAGTGCGCCAGAGGAGATGAGAATGCAAGGGAGATGGGAACTAGTAGCCGCGTCCAAACGCAGGTAAAAAATTAATGTAATAATATTTAAAAAAATGTAATCTGGTCCACATGACCCCATCACAGACACATTGCACGCGCTAGATATAAATAAAGATGACACGACTAGTTTAGTTTCAATGATATAATTCAACATACAACGTTACTGTGCCCGCATTTTTCTGCTCCTCTTATTAGTCTGCTAGCCCACGCTGCATTAAGCATCAGTTGATGAGGATAAAAATGATAAAATGGCAAATAAAACAATGTTTAAGCTTACCTTTCATCCAGAGAATCGTACAAAGATGAAATTGGCAGGGATTTATTTTTTCTCCTGCAGTTAGCCGAAAGGTCCTCAAGAACATCCACAATCACCCCTGCAACTTCTTCATATTCTAATACACCTCCATTATTTGCCCTTTCCTCCCCGTTCCGCTTCCCCTTTTGTTTCTTTTCACACCCTTTTCTCGCCGGCACCTCCACTTCTTCATAAATTGGCTGCTTACATACGTTTTCCTCCGAGTGCTCATCACCGTCTTCACGCTGCTCTTCCGCCAGTTCTGGCTGAGAAGCCTCATTTTCTGCCACCAGGGTGTGAACATGGACAATAGCATGTGTAGCTGGGTTTTTGCACAACCTCTTGATATGGCCGAATCCGCCACAACGTCCGCATTTCCTTTTCCTAGCTCCCAGCCTTGGACCTTTATCGGTGGAGGCTTCGATCCTTAGCTTTCTAGGCCTCCCAGGTGGCCTCCTAAGAACTGGTGGTTGAAGTTTGAACCCTAGATCGACAATCTCCCAATCATTTTCATCGGCCATAGGTGGTATGTTTTCTGCATAAGTTGCAGCAAACTTGTCCACGGAGAAATAGTTGTCGGCGTAGTTCTCTATTTCAGCTCTGTTACCTCTAAGCTTTAAGATGAAGTAAATTGCATGGTAACATGGCAGACCAGTAATCTACCACTACCTGCATGAACAAGTCTTCTTTCTAATGTCTACAGTGTACCTCCGTTCACTTCCACGCTTGAATTCTGCATAAATCTCAGCCAATGATCTGGAACTTCTGACCACCCTCATCTTTATCGTTTTCATTGCCCTGGTTCTTGCATTCAGTAACATAACCACCTTTGGAACTCTTTTATGGCCTAAAAAATTTCTTGCACAAATTCTTTGCCTTAAATCTATCTTCACCATTATGCACTGTCTTATTGCATCCAACAAAATAACAATTCCAAGTGTCTTCATGCCTGAAATCTTATCATTGAAACTCTCTACCAAATTATTGCATACAAAATCCACCTTGCTTAACTCACCAAACTTGCCTCTAGCCCATAGCTTGGTGTGATGTTCCTCAAGGTATTTTTTCACCTTTGGCACTACATACATGTTCTGCAAGTAAGTAGCATGCGTGCTTGGGATGTATGTGTATGCTGATCGCCACAAGTCCTCTTCAAAGATCTGTCCTTTGAAATTCTTCGTGAAGTTAGTAGCGAGGTGCCGCATGTATTCCCTATGCTCAACCCCGGGAAACACATCATCAACAGCATTCTCAAGACCCTCGGATGCACCGTTGTGTATCACCAAGCCTTCGGGGTGACCAATTACTTCCCATAGTCTCTACATGAACCATGTCAAGCTTTCATTTGATTCACCCTCAAGAACAGCATAAGCTACGGGTAGAAGCCAATTATGCGCATCCAAAGCACAAGCATAAGCAACATGTCCCCTGAACTTCCCTGTTAAAGAAGTTGCGCCTATTGCCAAGTATGGCCTGCAACCGTCTAGGAACCCCTTCCAGCATGCCTTCAGGCAGAAAAAACATCTCCTGAAGCATATCTTATCTGCCTGCTTATACCAGACCCCCCTCGAGACCTTTTCTCTCCCTTTCACAACCTCGTAATCGATGTCAACAACAGTACCAGGTGATGTTTTCTCTACCTGAGCTTTGAAACTATACAACATATGAAAACTGTCATTCCACTTGCCTTGAATGAAGTCTAGAGCCATCTCCTTCCCATCAAAGACTCTATGGTAAGGAATCAGAACGTTAAACTTTTTGCTAATCTTTGCTCTGAGTTCAGCAGGTCCAATGTTATGATCCTGCCTCACCCAGTCAAGTACAGTAGTAGCTATCAACTTGGTAGTCACCGGTCTAATTTTACCACTTAAAGAAGTATTAGGGCAGTTGTGTTTCTTCGTGTTTACTTTGATCTGCATTCGATAAGAATCCAACTAATTCAGAGCTAGTTATCAGCAGAATAAATATGAGAAAGACTGAAACTAAATGTAGCTATTGCAACCTGAAATGGGTGTCCACCCCGCATTGGAGATGCATGTAATCCCCATTTACACACATTACTTTCCCTACAGTGCACCCTAAATCTCTTTTGGTCGCTCTTTTCAATGATAAATTCGAACCCAACTCTAATTGCATAGGTTGCAACTGCATATCTGCAGTCCTCCACATTATCAAAGACAGTCCCCTCATCAATTGTAGGATTGTCCCTGTTAAAGTGTATCACTGGCCTATCCACGTCTTCGTCGTCGTATCTACATCCCATTTCCACATCTTCACATTCCTCATCAGTCCCATAGTCAGGCTCAAAGTTCGAATGAACCGAATATTCCCTACTCTCCATCCTATCAGGGTTAGCAGCCACGTCTAGATATGCTTTCTCATCATCATCCGCACCACCACACTTTCAGTGCCTTCATGCTCACTTGACAAAGCATCATGCTCAAGGACAAGCTGTACAGATGTCATGCGGTTACCAACACATATCCTTTCCATCACCACGGGACTAGAAATGCTAATTGGGGTATGCAGATAAGGAATCACAGTTCTTACCCTTCAATGAGGACGCACGACACCTTCTCCGGTCTCCATACCTCCAAAGCTCTGCACCCTACTTCCTCTCCCCCCGTTATGTTGTCCTCTGTGCTCTCCAGACTTGAAGGAGATTCCGTGCTCTCCAGCCGCGCAGGACCCATATCCGTGCTCTCAAACCTCACAGGATCCATCTCCGAGCAGGATCCAGATCACCAGCGTCGTTGGGCCCCTAACCCAACGGGCGACTCTCGGTTTTCGTTTCCAAACGCGCCTGGGTGGTGGGCGATGGCAAGGAGACAGGGCAGGGAGGGGAGGGGAGGGGACGTGAGGGGATGGCAGGGAGGGGAGGGCGGGAGGACGACGACCCAAGGGGAAGACGAGAGCGGTGCACGACTGAGCGGAGTGGCGGCGGCAGGAGCAGAGGAGAGGGGCGGAGCGGAGCTGGTTGCGACAAAGCATGGAAAAATGCACAATAATGTGTTGGTGGGCGGCACCAGCCCTCGAACCTGGGACGCGCACCGTCGTAAGTGGAGGAGGCGGGCCCACCTATTAGAAAACATGCCACCTGTCAGTGCACTATGCACGGGGAGCACTTCACAGAATTTTTTAGCAGGTCCCACGTGTCAGTCTGTTTGATCAAAACTTGCATGCAGTGCATGGCTGGTTCACGCGCTAGTTCCGAAAAAAAGCCCGTTGATCCAAACTTGAATTGGCAGTTCCGCTTCTTCTCCCCCATCTCCTCGTCTCCTCGCAGTGGCAGTTCCGCTTCGTCTCCCTCGTCTGTTATCCTCTTCTTCTTCTCCTCGCAGTGGTAGTTCTTCTTTCTTCCTCAATCAAAACATTCCCGCACGTAAGCCATGGCCAGTAGCCGGATGAAGAGGAATTGGGCCGATCTCCCGGCCGACCCACTTTGCAAGATCGCCGACTATTTGCTGGAGAAAGAGGAGTACGTCGACACCTATGCTGCTTGTCGGGAAGTTGCCGCACTTTAAAGGTGCCCGAATTTCATGTCAACAACTGGATCATGATAGATCACACACTTCCAGACGTTGGCGACTTCACCTTCCTCAACCTCGCCACTGGTCGTTGCTTCAGGACAAATCTAATGGACGTCCATCGCAGGTTCACATTCACATCCGATATTTATTGGTATTTTCCACTGTAAACATCTTAGTGCTAACTGATGCCCTCTTCTTCCAAAAGATTCTACTTCATCGGTGTTTCTCGTGGCGTCATCGTGCTTGCTCAGAGGGTGGACCCGTACCAAATTCTGCTTCTGAAACCAATCACTCATAAGTCTAACACTGAGTTTCAAGCACACATACCATCTGATCCTCTGCAATCTGTCATCGTGACGAAGTCCCCGACGATGGTGTTCGTTTACACTAATTATCCAGATCGTATTACATGGGCCGATGAGAGCACCCCAACGGGGCAAATCAATGAATCATTTGGATAAGGATTGTATTCGCCACCTCCTGCTATGCTTCTGGACTGCATGACGACATTCCGAGGGGAAGTATATGCATTACTTGAGAATGGAGACATCTTGTCGACCAACATCAAGTTAGAGCAGCGCGCGAGCACTATCATGATGGCCAAAATAATTTCGGCCCCAGTCTTTGAACAGGTACGTGGCACTTACAAATTTTACCTTGTGGGGTCAGATGGTGATCTTCTTCTTGTGTTGAACGGGGATTTCGCCAAAGGGCAAGCGGTGTTGTACCGGGTGGACACGGAGAACCGCTCTCTCGAGGCCGTCGGTGACATTGGAAGTCGTGCCCTCTTTTTTGATTACAGTCGGTCTATCTCCATTGACACCAGGTTACACCCCACAGTCAAACCCGGTTACATATACTACAGGAATTATATCAGACTGTATGATCATGAGGTTCAAGCCTGGGAAGAGGAACCAACAATGACGTATGGCTTAAGTCTGGAACATACACCGAGGCCTTACCCTCTGGAAGAGATACTGGTAGCACATTGCAGACGGAGAGAGTTCTCTGAATGTGTGTTGCAGCACGCGGGAGCTGACGACGATGAAATATATAGGGGAGAATGAATCCTATATTCATCCTAGGTTATTTGCTAGCATTTTCAGGTCTATTTTGCGAAGTAGAAATTTGTACTGTATTTATATTATTTCGATGAGCAGTATGCATATTAACTTTCAGACAAAATTGTAATGTATTTAAATTTAGTACTTTCATAATTCAAAGTATTTATTTTTAGTAGCTTCTTTCAGAATTCTTAGTGTTCGACATGGGCATCAGCTCAGGGCCAGAATTGAGGTCCCACATGGAAAATTGCACAATAATGTGTTGGTGGGCGGCACCACCCCTCGAACCTGGGATGCGCGCCATCGAAGGTGGAGGGGGCGGGCCCGCCAGTCAGAAAACATGCCACGTCAGCATCCCCTGGTTCTGATGCCCTTTAAAAAATAAAACATGCCACGTTGTTATCCCCTGTCTCCGATGGTGTTGCTACACTCGACGGTACATGGTGGCATATAAATAATATCGTATAAACATAAGGGCACAGTGGTCAACATTTCTAAAATGAAACCCGGTCCTGTCTCCTACCTGTCCTGGTACATTGCCCAATAAGGTGGATAGCCACGGCTGATCTTTTTAATACGTTCGCACTCTTATGCTGAGAAGGGAAATAAAGATTGAGATGTTAATGCAACGAGTGTCGAATTATTACCCTCTAAGGAAATGGGAAATGGTTATTTTCACGCGTGCCCATAGTCCAAACCTATTGTCAGTCTTTCACTCCCCTTCTCTGACTAACCACAGTTCACCTTGCGCAGCTCCTCCACGCCGCACCAACTAGGGTAACATGGCCTCTCCTAAGCCGCCGCCGCCGCTGCGACAGCCGCCGAAACTGGGGTATTTAGCCCCTCTAAGGAAGGCCATGAAGCTCTACTTCAAGACCGGTCTCCCATTGCCCTGCCAGGCGGATGATTTCCCCGAATGTGCTGAATCGGCCGTGGTGGCGACTGCATCGTCGTCGGTGCTAGATGCGCCAAGCAGGGCCAAGAGAGCGATGTGGAGAAATCGCGCGGTGACATTACGGCATGCTCTAGGCAGTGGGAACAAGGTACGTATCAAATCGTTCATGAGAGCATGCCGCCACCGAGGATACACACCCTCGAACAGGGCAGCGCCAAGGTCTAGGAACTCTCGGGTCCACGCTTCGGCGCGGACTACCTTACCTCGGTGGGGGAGGCTGGGAGCACGCCGTCTGTGGCGAAGACGCTCCATCCTACGCACCGTCGAAGGCTATACCATGGCGGCGACCAAGCGTCTACACTCAGCATGCTGGATTATTCAATAGCCGAAGCCGGCGGCGGGCATCAGCTCAGCCCCGAAATTCAGGTTTGAGTTCACACGGACCTACGACCCCGAGAAGGAGATGTCGAATTTCAGTTTCGAAGAAATCGTTGCGGCGGCACGGATTGTCCAACTGAACTGGGACTGGCGCACGTAAATCGCTCGTGCATGAACGATGCAGATTTCTTGTAGTTTGGCGAGAAGGCAATAGATCAGTTTGGGTTAAATGATCAAAGAACTTATGTCCTCTCGAGGCAATTGGCCAGCCAACTTTTCTGGTGGAGATTTGTAGTTTGTTCAGTGTAGAATAGTTAAGTTCCGAAGAATGGCTTTTGTAGATGAAATGCAGACGAATTGTTCTATAAACTAGTAGAAAGTTTAGCCCACTATTGTGCAGGTATAAGACCCTTTTGTATGGAAGTACTACTATTGTAAGCAAATACTATCAAGTATCTATTTCCTTCAATTACTAGTCGTGGTTCAATCCAGTTAACTGGCATCTTTTTATCCCAGACTACAGATTTTGTGTCTGCTGTCTATGTTGTAAACCATTTTTCCTTTGTCTTGTGTTGCCTGCAAAATGGTCATGCAGTTCAACGTGTTACAAATGTATCTACCTTGTACTTGAAGAGGATATGGACTACATTTTCCTGGCATCCACATAACTGACATTCTCATTGCTAGACCACCCTCTTTTCATGAGGTTGTCCTTGGTTATTCACAGAAATTATAAAGCACAGTGTTCAACTACATCGATTCAAACTATTACACACACACACTACATCAAATTCATTACCCACACATACTACATTGATTCAAACAATTACGCACACATACTACTTCAAACTATTACACACACGTACTACATCGATTCAAACTATTACACATTTTTAGTCGATGCTAACTTCCTGCTACGCTCTCTATACTACAAATTCATTAGCAACACATACCACGGCAATTCACTAGAGCTCTGTCTTCACTCGAGGGAAATCAGAACCACCAGCTTGTCCAAGCCCAGTCCCCCCACCGAAACTATGTGCGCCGTCGCGAAACGGTGGTGGTCCTGTGCCATCGATCCTTCCAGGCCAACACTGCAGACGACGAGGACGCTTTATGGCAGCCTCTTCGGGGCCCTGAATGCCATGTACCGATTCCAGAACCTCCTCCAGGTGGATGATGACCGGGTACTTCCAACAAAGTTGTTGCCCTGCCCTGCTTGGAATCTGCACCTCGTACATCTTAGGAACAGCGTCAGGATCTTTCAGCCACACCTTTACCTCGATGACCCATCTGTCGCTCGGTGGCACGATTTCCACCAGCTCGCCGCTAAGGCTACTAACGACCTGCTTGAGGGCCTCCGTCTCCCAAGCATCCAATGGGAGGCCGTCAAAGCAAAGTTTGGAGAAGAAACGAAGCTGCCCGAAGCGATCGTCCCACCCAAACGCACGATGCCAACGCATGAAGCTCATTTTCTCCCCATAGCACTCGAAAGAAGGGGAAGAATGCAGAACGCGCTTGGTGTCTGAGCTGTGCTCGAACCAGATGAAAAAATCGAATGGCGGCGCGCATACCTCAATGTTGACCTCATTTCGTCTGATCCCAAAACAAGACCTGAAAGACGACAACAACTCTGCCGGCGACACGGCGTGACGGACGCCCAGCACGGTGGCCATGAGAGCATGGTCGTCGAACTGCTGTGCCAGGGCTACCATGCCTGGGGTGCGCGGCAGCATGCAACTTCCCGAGGCCGGTCGCCGGCCTAGATCTCCCGACGGGACGCGCTCCGCCGTGCGAGAAGGACTAGCCAGAGGCGAGATATTAGTCTAGGGACGCGAAGCTCCGATACGAAGGACGATGCAACGGCGACGGCTGCAAGATTCGATTAGAGGCGTGGGAGGTTGACTGGACATGGCGGGGATGCAAATTAGAGCAAGTGCGAGCTTCGATCTGAGACGAGCAGCCGGAGCTGAGCAAATGTTATGGGAAGGGGAGCAGGGGAGAAGACCAGAGCAGAGCAAAGAAATAGATCTGGTCCACTCAGGGATCTGGTCCACTCAGGGATCTGGTCCACTCAGGGATCTGGTCCACGCAGGGGTAAGCTAGTCCACAACCGCAAAAGATAACGAGTAATACTGACATGGTGGGCCAAGAAGAGTTGACCTATCGTCGGTATTTGAGTTCAACCGTTTTTCGTTTGGTTCAAACGACCGTTTGTCCATTAGATTTGTTTCACCCCCGTTTGGCCCTTCTGGACAATTGGCGATTCTACTATGGCCCCTCCGCGCGATTGATGACAACTCTGGTACCGCGGTGCGCTCACCCACCAAGTTTGGTACCGCAAACGCACATTCCCGTAATACGGGCCACAACTTACCCCAAGGGTCTCCGGATAGACAAGACCATCAAGCCCTATGACGGCATTGCCATGCTAGCAATGTGGCTGCAGGATTATAGCAAAGAGATTCACATCATAGGGGAAACCCCAATGTCGTTGTCAAGTACCTCCCACTCATGCTGACCGGCATGGCCCGATAATGGATCGATGACTTGCCAGAGAAATCAATATGCAATTGGTTGGCCATGCACGAAGCATTCACCAAGAACTTTGAGGGTATGTACAAACGTCCCTGCACTGTTGGAGACCTACAGCGGCGCGTACAAGAAAAGGATGAAACCTCTCGTGCCTACCACTCTCGCTGGCTAGATATGAAAAATTCCTGCATAGGGGTGCACGAACAAACCGCTATGGCCGCCTTCATCGACGGTCTAGAGAAGGGAACTTTTCTCCGACATACGTTGAAGTGCAAGCAAGATAAGAATGAGCTCAACCTCAACGCGATGATTGACAAGGCTAGCAAGTTCGCCGCTGCTGATAACGATGCGCGCGGATCGTTGCCGGCAATATCAATCCCTACCCAGGCCAGAAAGAACAACAATAACAAGCGGAAAACTCTGCCCGAAGAAAAGCAAACAGCCGACATGGTCACCGCAACATTCACAGGCAGAGGCAGAGGCGGACAGCGTGGACCTGACCGGGGGGCTAGCTGTGGCTAGCAGAGGAGTGATTCTACACCCTCAGCACCCCGTGTTCCCCAAACGTACGAAGAGTACCGCGATATGCCGTGTTTCGTCCACCTCGACGCAAACCGCAAAGCCACCCACACCAACCGCCAATGAAAATTTGTCAATGACCTCAAGGAAGACCCTGAGTCCGGCTACAAGCGAAGTCGGAAGAATAGACCCCGCGGAAACGACAAAGGGATGAAGAAGGAGGAGGAATCCAAGGAATCAAGTGACATGGACAAAGACGTGGAACCCAAGTACTCCGACAAGGGAGAGGGTAAAGGGAAAAATCCCTTCGAAATGAAGGCTCCATGTTACCATACCTTCCTTGGTACCCCCACCATCCGGGCTCAGAAAACCTCACTGAGGATACTGATGGCTACACTCCCTCCGGTTCCCCAATATGTCAGGTGGTCGGAGATTCCAATTACTTGAGATAGGAAGGATCACCAAGACCTTATCCCAACAGAGAACCAGTATGCCATGGTTATTAACCCTTTGATTGACGGCACATAGTTCACGAAGTGCCTCGTGGATAGTGGAAGCAGCATCAACGTCATGTACCCGAATACATTGCACAAGATGAACTTGACGTAAACCTAGCTAAGGAAGAGAAACACCGTGTTCCATGGCGTTGTCCCTGACCGACAAGCAAATTCCCTGGGCTACATCACCCTTCCGGTCGCTTTTGGAGATGTCAACAATTACCGCCAAGAACGCATGACATTTGAAGTGGTGCCTTTCAAGAGCGTGTACCACGTCATCTTTGGTCACGACATTTTCCACTCGTTCCTCGCAAGGCCATGCTTTGTCTACAACGAGCTCAAGATACCTGGACCAAACGGCATCATCACCATTGATGGAAGCTTCACCAAGGCACGGCAGTGCGAACTTAGCTAAGCCGCCTTCGCCGAAGCAATCCTCTACGGCGAGGAGTTCAAGGAGATCCAGAGCCAGGTCGATGCCTCGGAGATGCCAGCTTCAAAGAAGCAGATCACTGTTGCCGAACCCGCATTCAAGGCCACCATCAAGACCAAACAGGTGGAGCTTGTTGAAGGAGATTCCTCCAAGACCACTGCCATTGGCATGGACCTAGATCCCAAATAGGAAAGCACGCTCGTAAGGTTCCTTCGTGAAAATAGGGACATCTTTGCCTAGCAACCTACCGACATGAAAGGTGTACCTAGGGAACTTTCCAAGCATAGCGTGAATATTGATACTAATTCCAAACCGGTGAAACAACCTCTACGATGCTTTGGTGACGAAAGACGAAGGGCTATAGGCAAATAAATAGCTAGGTTATTATTCCTGGCTTTATCCGAGAAGATATTCACACCTGATGGGTGGCAAATCATGTACTTGTCCCCTAAAAGGGAACCAATGAATTAAGAATGTGTGTTGATTACACCGGCTTGAACAAAGCATGTATGAAGGATCTGTTTGCTTTGCCTCGCATTGACCAAGTCATTGAATCGATGGCTGGTTCAGAACTGTTGTGTTTTATTGATGCCTACATAGGTTACCACCAAATCCGGATGTGAATGTCGGACCAACTGGCTACTTTGTTCACCACACCTTACGTCACGTACTGCTATGTCATGATGCCCTTTGGGCTGAAAAACATTGGCGCTACGTACCAGCAGACAATGCAACGCTTCCTACACGACCAAATAGGTCGCAACTTACACGCTTACATGGACGACATCGCGGTAATGTCAAAAAAATCAAATGACCTTATCACCGACTTGCAGGAAACCCTCGACAATCTCTGGAAATACAACATGATTCTAAACCCCAAGAAGTGCGTCTTTGGGGTGCCATCAGGCAAGCTGTTGGGCTTCATTGTTTCGCACCATGAAATCAAGGTGAACCCGGAGAAAATCAAGGCCATCCTTGACATCAAGGATCTGACATGCCTGAAGGACATACAAAGGCTCCCGGGCTACGTAGCAGCAATAAGCTGATTCATCAACTGACTTGGGGAGAAGGCTATGCCACTCTATAAGTTTCTCAAGAAGGCAGACAAATTCATATGGACAGACAAGGCTGACGCAATACTTCAGGAGTTGAAGAGAATACTCTCCTCCCCACCTATACTTGCAGCACCGGTGTCAAGGGAGCCTATGTTAGTTTACATGGCGGCAACCAACCGGGTAATCAGCATCATCAACATGGTGGAGCGCAAGGAGGCAACGCATGAATACGGAGTTCAATGACCAGTTTACTATGTAAGCAAGGTCTTGACGGAATCTAAGCAGCGTTACCCGTACTACCAGAAGATACCTAACGGGGTTTTCCTTGCTTCACGGAAGCTAAGGCATTACTTCCAAGAGCACTCCATCATAGTAGTGAGCAAAGCTCCACTGTCCGACATCATCAACAAGAGCGACGCTACAGGAAGAGTGGCAAAGTGGGGCATTGAACTTGCCGCCTTTGAAATCACTTACAAGAGACGTGACGCTATCAAGTCACAAGAATTGGCGGATTTTATTGCAGATTGGACAGAACTGCTAGAAGACACTCATGTGCTAGAGCCAGAATATTGGGTCATGCACTTTGACGGATCAAAGCTACTCAATGGCTCGGGGCTGGTGATATTACTACAATCACCAATAGGGGAGAAATTGCAATACGTCCTGCAGATCTACTTCAATGCTACCAACAACATGGCGGAGTATGAGGCCCTCATTCACGGACTTCGTGTGGCCAAGGATATTGGCATCAAGCGCATAGTTTGTTGTGGAGATTCTGACTTGGTTGCCCAGGAAGTAGCTGACACCTAGAACGCACGGAGCCCTATGATTGCAGCATATCGAGATGAAGTAGATGAAATAGCCAAGTGCTTCGATGGCTACAAAGTCAAGTACGTCAAAAGGGAGGAGAATAAGGCAGCAGATCTGCTGTCAAAACTTCGATCAGCTTGCCGACCAATTCCACCTGGCGTTTTTCTAGAGCATTTACGGACCCCATCCATGAATGGAGCAGACCTCGACAATCCGGATAGAGTGGACTCATTTGTTAACACAGTAATAGTGACCTCTCCGGCTTGCACGAAACCGTTCATGGACTATCTACAAGACAGAACTTCGCTCACCGACAAAGTCGAAAGCCGACAAATAGTACGTAGAGAAAAAGGCTACGTCATCATTGACGGTGAGCTATACAAAAGAAGTACCACATGAGTTTTCCTTCGATGTGTCTCCCAGCAGCAAGGTATTGAAATCCTTAGAGAGATACATCTCGGAGATTGTGGGCATCACGCCGCTCCCGATCATTGGTGGTTAAGGCCTTACGACAAAGATTCTACTGGCTAACTGCCAAGGCAGACACCGACAAGTTAGTACAAATATGCCTTGGGTGTCAGCTCTATGCAAGACAACCAAGTGTTCTAGTTGAAGAATTGCGAACCATACCAATAACTTGGATGTTTGCAGTATGGGGGCTGGACATGGTGGGACCTTTGCAGACAGCACTCTGTGGATTTACACACTTGCTAGTAGCAGTGGATAAGTTCAGAAAATGGATTGAAGTTAAACCCGTTCGAAAGCTTGATGTGGCAACAACCCTAAAATTTGTTCAGGATATAGTGGTGAGATTTGTCTCCCACACAACATTATCACCGACAACGGCAGAAATTTGTCTCTCGCAGAAGTCGAGGAGTACTGTCATGAAAAAGGCATCCACCTTGACCTAGCATCTGTGGCACACCCATAGTCAAATGGGAAGTTGAAAGGGCCAATAGACTAATTCTGCACGGAACCAAGCCACACTTAGAAGCACCGCTACGTAGAGCAGTTGGAGCTTTGGGCGGAGGAATTAGCATCTGTCTTGTGGAGTTTACGAACAACACCCAACAAATCCACCGGCTTGACTCCTTTCTTCATGGTTTATGGAGCAGAAGCCGTCCAACCATCCGACATCCTTCGCGATGCACCAAGAGTCACCGCTTATGGAGAGGATCACGCTGAAGAATCCAGATGCCTATCTGTGGACCTACTCGAGGAGGAGCACGTGCTAGCATGCCAGAGATCCGTCGTCTACCAGCAGAAGCTATGTGGCTACCATAGTCACCATGTTAAGCATCGCTCATTTAAAGAAGGGGACCTGGTGCTTAGACTCAAGCAGGAGAAATCACACAAACTATCCCCGCCTTGGGAAGCCCCGTTCATCATAAGCAAAGCATTTCTCAATAGTTCCTATTACCTCGTCGATATTCGCGAGTTGATAGATAGGCCAAAAAATCGCAAGCGCAAGCAACGTGACTCCGATGATGATTACCCGGAGACAGATCGGCCATGGAACATAGAACATCTACGTCCCTTTTACACTTAGAACATTTATATTTTGTAATAAGTTTCTTATATGATCAATGAAATAAATCATTTGGTTCATTCATATATTTTGAGTCTTTTACCTCCTTTAGTTTTTCATTTTTGGATCATATAAACCCTTTATGTACAAGTTTGCATTTTCACTTGTGAAAATTCGCCTACGGGCATTAGCTTAAGTTTTCTGGTCTACACATTTTCTGAAGTTTTTATGTGAATTCCGGAGTAGTGACTTCTCGGCACTCAAAGCCAGTGATTTTGCTCTTAGGTTCTTGACGGTGCTATTAAGCATCATCACCTAGGAGCATAGTTTTGTGCTGCGAGTCTTCTGTCTCACGAAAGGTCAAGCATACAAACCAAAATAATGGATAAGATAGCACTTCTTAAAAAAAGATGTACATTCTAGAAACAGATAAGTGGCAGGAAGCTTGAGTACAAGTTTTTTCTGCCTTATAAACACATAAGTTTTTCTGCATACACATCGCAGAGATACATTTAATACAAACATTGTTTTTATGGCTCTGTTGTAGGGGACTTCGTGGTGGCATCATTAGCAACTAGAGAGACAGGCCGGGATAGCTCATCAAACTCGGAAAGGGGAGGGGCTAGACTCAAGAGAAGCCATTTCTTCATCAAGGATCTTGGCAGGCACGAAGACGTCTGCCTTGACCATCCTGCCAACTATGGTGTCGAAGCTGGCGAGGGAATTCCAAATAGCATCGCTATCGATCTCTTTCCCTTCCTCGTCCATCTTGGGCATGCCGGAGGTCACCAGATTGATGTCGGCAGTGTCGTAGTGTGCTTTGACCAAGGACAGGGTCATCCTTGCACCAGCCCGGACGCAAGAGTCTTTCCAGTCCTTGACTTTCTCGGGGGCTCGGCGTAGGATTTCTGAGTACATGGCTGCTGAGTCTGCCGCCTTGATGTTTATCCCCAAAGGCTAGGCTATCTCCTTGGCTCGAGTAATGGCGGTGCTGATGAAGTTGCCGGCAAGAATCATGCATTCCTTGGGACCCGGAGCACCTTCACCCAAATTGGCCAAGCCAATGGGAGTTCTGGTTTGCATAAGATACAAAGATCATGACTATAAACACATCAAACATTTGTCCAAAGAACAGAATTGACCAAGACGGAGGAAAGTTACTGAAGATGTTCGTCTCAGCTTGCTTGCATGTCTCCACCAAGATGTCCTGCTCCTTCTGAACTGTCTTGTACATCTCAAGGTTTCTCTCATTCTGCTCTTTGGCAGATTGGTTCTATTCCTTGAGTTGTACAATTTCATTCTTCAGGCGCTGCATCTTGGCATTAGCAAACTCTTGTATCACCTTCATCGCCCCCTCATGGCCCTTGACAACATCATCCAGGTCTTTCTTCAAGATTTTATTCTCATCGTCAAGCTCTTGAATATGCTTGGATTTCTCAATGATGCTCTTGGCTTTGGCAATGGCCTTTGTAAGATGGGCAATGGAAAGCACTATGAGAAGATGGCAGAAATGAATCCATGATGAAAAGTAAGGAGCTGTTAAAAGAAATAGACTAGCTATTTTTGATCTGTTGCTTCAGGAAGGCTATTTTACCCTATTCAAGGTCCAGTTCCTTCCGCAAAGCAGCAAATCTCTGGTTGGCAGTTATCCTCCGTTTATTCTCATTCTGCAAAAAGTAAAGATGCTTAGTTTCTCTAGAGCATCTAGTCGGAAATATCCAGTTTCAACTACACGCTTAGGGGCTATAGTATAAGATTTTAATCAACAAGTATGCTACTCTTAGAACATCTAGCCGGAAATTTTTCTAGTTTCGCCTAGACACTCGGGGGCTACACTATCAATTTATATTCTTAGTTCTTTGGAGCACTCAGGCCAATAACTTTTGTTTATCCGCCTAAGAGCTCGGGGGCTACAGAGGGATATGTACAAAGTAAAAGAAGTGAAGCTTAAAGACTTACAATGGCAATAAAATTGAGATTGTTGTCCAGATTGGCATATGCAGTATGGAAGACGCCTGCATTATTATACACGACATCTGCCTGTGCAATAAGGTCATCATCCAGGCACAATGTCGGAGGAGTCGCGGCCAGAGGAGTTGGTGAAGCCGGAGGCATGGATGATGCCCTATCCGCCTGATGTGTTATCATAGCATTTGATGGCTCAGAGGCTCCCGCCTTGTCAATAGCCACAACTGCCTCTGCCTCCTCTCCTTCCATTACTTGTTTCCCTTTCTCAGTGGCATCCTTAGTCGGAGCTTCAGCCACTTTGGAGGAGGTACTCTCCTGCATCACCTGACCGCTGGGAGCGACGTCCACCTCGGTAGAGCCGGAGACATCAAAGATTGGATTGACATCTATCTCCATGGCAGAAATCTCAGGGATGACGGGGGACGAAGGCCCAGGGGGACCAGTAGTGGGCTTGGCGGCAGGGGTAGGGGGAGGAGTAGCGGGAGAAGGCTTGGTGGCCACATCCCTGGTCAACATGTCACGAATACTTTTTGACCCTTTAGCATCTCTAGAGGATTGCTTCAGGCTAACACCAGCTTTCCTCCTAAAACGTCCAAAGCATAAGTATAGGAGTTGAATAAGGTGCAAGCTAAAAATACAAGCCAGAGAATGAATACACTTACTCCACGGTAGGAGCCTTGGTAAGGGGAATGCCCGTGGATCTCTTCTTCTCCACCTCTAAGGTGGCGATGGATTGTCTGGAGAATCCACTCCCCAATTTTTCTTCTTCTTGGCCTCGGCAGCAGCGTTAGAGGTGGATCTCTTCCGCTTTCGCGCTGCTAGAGTTGGCTGATCCTTGGGGATGTCATCATCGGACACCACCTGGATATCCTTCACCTTGGGATCATAGACCTGGGGGGCCATCTGATCTGCCGCCAAGGTCACGAGCTGCAGGATAAAGGGTGTGTTAGACTGATAACTTCAAGACAGAAAGACCTTAAGAGTATATACATAACGAGCAACAAAGGAAACAGAAGCTACCTCTGGGCATGTGCCGCCTTCGAACATGTCATAGGTGATATTGAAGCCGTGCTTCCTGTCTTTCACCTTGACTATGTCCTTTCGCCGGAGCTTGATGCAGTCAGTGGAGAAGTTGTCCTGCGAGATACGCATAGGATCCTTCCGGATCTTGGTGTACTTGCACATCAGCTCGGCACGGTGCTGTAGAGGCTGGATCCGCCTAGTGAACTAGCACATGGCTAGGTCCAAACTAGTCAGACCTCTGTCTACGAGCCATTCGATCCGCCTTACAGCGCGATTGGCTTCCTCATTAGACAGAAGGGAGGCTGGGGTCCTCCAGGTAGGTACTTCGGCAGCAGCTCCATCGACAAAGTCGGGATACATCTCAAGACGGTCAGGCAGGAGGATATCTGGGCCATAGAAGTATATGCGCTGCCAGTTCTTGCATGATGCATGCCCTACGATGTCGGGGAAGCGCCGGCTAGGCCGGATCTTAAAGGTAATAGTTCCACAAGTTCGCAATTTGTCCTTGGACTCTACAGACTCTCTCTTGACAATGAATAAGTATACAAACAGATCTAATCTAGGTTTGATTCCTAGATATCCTTCGCACAAAGCTACAAATTTGCTAAGGACGAGGATGTTGTTGGGAGAGAGGTTGTGGGGGGGTACCCGGAAGTGCTTGAGGACATCCAGGAAGAAGTCGGAGACTGGCAGGCTTACGCCTCGTACCAGCTGGGCTTTGAGGTACACCTTCTCTCTGTCTTGGGGAGAAGGAGTCACCTCGCCGGCCGGCGCCGGCCGCCAGACCAAACCCTCTGCCACGAGGAGATACCCCTCGGCAATGAGTTCTTGCAGATCCTCGGCAAAGAGATCGGACTCCTCCACACTCCTTTGTGGGAGTCATTATCCTCTTCGGCAGCTTATGGCGCCGCCCATTCTTAGTCGTCGCTGGTGGTTTCCACCACGGCAGTGCATGGGACGATGACCCCCTCTGGTGGGACCGTCACTCCCTGGGTTGGCTCCGTTGTAGCCTCGGGAGTCGCCGCCGTCGAAGGGGCAGAGCTACTGGATGCCATTGCGTAGTTGGGAGTAAGTGGAGAAAGGGAAGTTCTGGCTAGGGTTTTCTGAGAAGGAGCTCGAACAGGCGTGCGGCTGGAGGAAGACGAAGACGCAGGTGAGAATGTGGGTAAAAGAAAATAATCTAGCCATAGTCAAAATATATAGACCCAGCGTCAAAATTCGTGCAAAGAGATCCAATGGATGGAGCGTTGCTGACGTGGAGACGAACGTGCGCGATAATTTCGCCACGTCCTCCGTCTTTGCTGCTTTACCGTTTTGGATTTCATGCGCGTAAAAATAGCTAATGATTAATTCCTTGCATTCTATGAGTTTCGAGATAGTGTAGGATGTACCCTATGTTATCCTCCTGACAGTTGCAGTGGAGAGTCACGTTTGAAGATTCCATCGAAGGCGGAGATTATCCGGCTCTAGAAATGAAGATTGAATAAATCGTCGGCTACATTGCGAAGCGGGAGAGGATAGCAGGGTTCTTTGGGAGACCTTTGAGATATTGCTTGACGGATTGCCAGCATCACATAGACGGAGCATTCAAGATTAATAAGCAAGACAGCGCAAGATCTCAAAGTCCTCCAGGGGCTACTGTTGAGGATATGCTAAATGGGTATCACCATAGCACATCCTTAATCCGGCTAACCCGGGTGGCCTATAGTTGGTAGAAAGGCCTATGGCCTGCTAGGTGGCCATTTTGACGGATCCAGAAGGGAGGCCCATGCCGGATAAAGGAAGGCTACGCAGGAGTCACCGACATACTCGGAGCCTTGGAGTGCAAGACACAAAAGACTAGTTCGTATTAGTGTAGGACTCTTTACCTTGTCCTGCAAGGTCCCTTCCCTATAACCCTAGGTTCTTGTGCCTTTATACACCAGACATGTGGGAGCCTTTAGGGCATAACCTAGATTGTTGCGTACAATGTGCAACACCTCGCACGGCGAACCTATCTCTGTAACTCGGCGTATTGCCATTATAGTGATTTATAGCAGGAGTAGAGTTCCACCACCGTTGTGGGACTTGAACCTGGGTAAGCTGTGTTACCTCGTACTCGCCAACTCTCCGCCTTACCCCACGTCTCTAAACACGCACTGTGAGAACCCCTCCATGGCGTACTCGTCAGCAATACCACGACAAAAACAAATGACTTCCTTTCTTTGCAACTCATAATTAATCTTGTAAAAAAGTATTCGCATATGAACCTACAAACTTTGTTTGTCTACATCTTATATTAGAGATCAAGAAGAGTGGTGGGGCTTTCTTGATTAATTCAACAAACTGGAGAATAGAAAAGGGAATTTGAGGTTACATGGTGGCTTACACGTGGATTGCAATAAATGATTGCAGTTTGACTACTTGGCAACCTTGCAGATGCCACTAGCTTCTCGGGTACCATCATGCAATGCACTTCAAAAATCTGTCTTGACCAAATTGCAAAGCTAGATAGTATCAACGTGATGAGCTGGGCATTAGACATAAAACTTCACCACATATTTAGTATTACATAAAACTTCACCACACCGAATTAAGAGATGCAGATTTCAAGAACATGCATCAAACTATTTCTTAAAACCAATAGCACGGCAACACAACAATTCATCATCAGCATCATCGGAGAAGAAGAGCAAAGGAACGATTAATTACATGATGTCTTGTCACTGACGTTGCCGAGAAAGGTGTGGTAATCCATCATCTAGATGTCGATGCCGCCGGTGGCGCAGAACGCCTAAGTGCCTAACATGGCGTCGGTGGTGACAAAGGCCTGGTAGTCCCAGAACACCATGGACTTGGCGACAACGTAGTTTTTTCTTGGCTAAGAGGTTCTTGAATTGGTAGATCTTGAATAAGCTAGTGATGGTCTGGTTGCAACTATACTTGTTGTTGGAGCACTCTTAGCCCTCATTGCAGACTTCTCCTGCGACTCCATGAGATTCACCCGCCATGTTGACCGTAACAACATTCCTAGCAATCTCCTTTGATCCATTGGTCTTTGTGCTAACCATTTTTTTTACGAATGCTTGGACATATTGAAGAATGCTAGATTAGTACTCATGGAAAACGAATCATGTACTTGGTAAATTGTAGTACTATCTCTAGCCAGAATTACTTGACGCACCGCATATGCGACGCAAATCTAATCAACCTCATGGTCTGTGACAAGTAAATAGGGACGAGAGAGTAACATTTGTTTTCGAATGAACTCTAATAACTATATGGAGTATCTACTCTACTGCACCAATCGTGTACCCAACACATCAATTATGCAACCAAAATCCTACTCCAAACACATGTGAATTAAGCGACTGGGCTCACACAAATCTTCAAAAACGGATGATGATACATCTAAGCCAGGAAGGGTTCCTCGCACGCAAAAAAATAAGTTACCGGACAAATAAATCAACCCAGGGTCTCGATCGGTTGGATCATGGTCTGCGCAGCACCGACAGGCTCGGTATCACACAGGCCCTCCTCACAGTCTCCTGGGATTAGACCTTGATCCCCACGAGATCTGAGCAGCAGTGGAATGCTGGCAGCATGAATCGAGGCGGTGGGATCGTGTGGCAAAGTACTCTAGGAAACCTTACGAGGAGCAGGCTCGGATTGGCCGAGAGGGATGATGTGGGGGGATGGAAGCGGGTACCAGCACGGGTTCGGTAGGCTACGGTAGATGGAGCTCCATGTGATGCGCCCACCAAAGCATGCGACCAGGAGGAAGGGTAGGGGCAGGAGGCCGTAACTGGCGACAAGGAGAGCGGGTGGCAGCGGGGCGAGATGTCCTCTGGTTTGGAAAGTGAGGATAAGGGGAATATATAACTAGATTGTATCAGCAATATGATGGAAAAGGGGCCCGCATGTCGGCGCACGATAGACCAAACTCGGACGAAGGACGAGACGGAGTGCATAAGTGGCAGGAAACGGAACCGCGAGGTTCTTTTTAGATAGTAGAGAAGAGATACAGATAGGGATTAAGGGGTCATCTTATATAATGCTACCGTAGAGTATCTAATACTAGCACACAATAAGATCCTTAAAAGGATTAACATCACATGTAGTTATAGTGATATGATATGGTCCTTCTGTGTGTGCCTTGATCTCCATCGAGGGCTCCAGCATGATCTCCATCTTGCCAACCAGTACTACGCCAAGTCCTTGACGCCACTGATTGGTATTACTACAACTTAGCAACATAAAAGTAATCTACTTTACCTTAATCACGACCATGATCATATCAAATCACATCCCCCTTGCAAAATAAAGTTAGACGCCTCTACTTTATCTTTGCATGTTTTACGTGGCTGCTAGGGCTTTCGTGATAGGACCATTTCTTACCTACGAACTTACAACCACAACATGGATCACATAGTTGTCTCTATGACACCCCTTACGGTGCCCTCCGTTGCAAATGCCATACCAATTACTTAAAGAGAGACATACACTACTAATTGTTGGGGATATAATTTCCAGGTATACCCACTATAACTCGTTGACTAGGGTGGCCCACTTCGGGTTAGAGCTTTGCTTCACGGACGGCCTAGTCAGGAAGAGAAGATGGAGGTCTATCCGACTATGGGAAGGCCCAGAAGACTTAATGACTTAGGCTTGTTTAGTTACTTGTAGTCCAACATGTACTATGTAACCAACTCTATCGTAGCCGGATAGGTCTCTCCTGTAACCCTAGGCTGGATATCTATATAAGCCGTCCTAGGAACCAGCCTTTAGGGCACCCACAATCTACAATCTCAACTCGCACATGTGAACCTCTTTTGTAATCTGTACTTCTGGCTCTGCCGTATTACTTGATTGCTAGCAAGAGTAGGATCCATCCAAAGCCGGTGGAGTCGAACATGGGTAAAGCTTGTGTGCCCACTATCCTGGAATACCATCACCTCCCACCCCCTTTCTCCACAAGCCTCGAGGACCCCCTCTCGGCGTACTACTACCTGGTGACGGTTGGCGCCCATCGTGGGGCAGGTGAGTTTTGGATCTTTGTTCCAGGAGGAATCTGCGTGAATTAGAATCGGCAAGACAATCGCCATCGATCGGATCCTCTACGCCAACGACGTCCCTCTTGTCCTTCTCAATGAGACTTGGATTCCGGCTAGTGAACCTGTGACCACCTACACCATCATGTCTTTCGGTGAGATCAATGTTTACCTCGGTTTCGCTGAACCCGCCCAACCCACCCCAGCGGTGATGATAGAGGCGGAAGAAGTTTCTGGATCTAATTTGTCAGCGGAAGTGACAGAGTTCTGGGTCTTAGAGAACCCTAATCCCACACAGCCTGCACCCAAGAAGGAGATAGTGGAGAAGATCAAATCTGAAGAGGATCTCCCCATGGAGGTTGAACCTGAAGCAGATCTCCCTAAAGAGGTCGAATCTCAGGAGGCTCTCCCCAAAGAGGTTGAATCTTAGGAAGATCAAATCAGCAACAGCTCTGGATCCGGCTCTGCCGATGCCAGAGAAAAAAATCGCTTCTGAGGCACATGTTGAGGCGTATGATGCTACGCAGGAACACCAGCATGGAAGAGATCCTCGAGACTATCAAGTGTTTCGAGGAAGCCAACGAAGAGAGCCACAACTACCTCAGCGCGCACACATCACACTTCATCGGATATGTTAGATCTAGATCCGGCTCTGCCGTTGCTAGAGATAACAATGACTCCGTGCTGGAGGCAATCAAAACAAACATTGACTTACTAGCATCTTCAGATGACTCCATGACATCGATAGATTTCTGAAAGTTCTCCATGGAATATGAAGTGGAATTCAACTCCAAGGCTGCGGAAGGAGGATAAGCTATGGATCAAAGCCCTCACAATAACATGGATAAAGTGTCGTGGAAATGGCCACGCAATCGCTGCTATAGGCAGCGATTGATAGAATCGGGGGCGAGAGCTGGCGGCCATCTGCGGTGCGAGATGGGGGCGGATGCACATGGATTTACCCAGGTTCGCCCCCCCCCCCCCCCCCGGAGGGTAAAGACCTACTCCTGCTAGATTAGATTGATGGAGAGCGAGTTACAGGGGTGGTGAGCTCGGCGTCTAAGCAGCCAGTCGCTTGAAAGGGTGTATGATGGAACCTAAGTCCTTAGTCTACCCTAGGGAGGCTTATATAGGAGGCACCTTGCTAGGGTTTATAGTTTACAACCGAACAAGATATGGATTCAGAGGTTTTGACCTAATCTGATTGGGCTTCAAGTACGCTTCTGGGCCTCCAGTCTCCAATCGCCAGGCCTTCTCCTTAGTTGCATCCCATTCGTCGTCCTGCAGGCCCACTCGCTAGGCCTTTGGCCCGATCAGAACGTCCTACTGGGCATACCCCACTCGGCATATCCCCTTTAGTAGTCCCCGAGGCCATCGTTGATTCAAACGTAGGTGTTCATCTCGCAGTCGGAGCAGGCGAGTCCAATTTGGACGCCCAGCCGAATCAGCGATGGACTCTACCAAGAACCAAGGAAATTTCCCACCGGGTTCCCAGTCGCAGCTTTGGCAAATGCAATCACTCCTGAGTCGCTGTAACTACCTCGGTGAATTACGCTCTTAGTTAATGCCTGGATGAACGAAAGTGGTTAAAATAGTACGGTGGGGCCCAGGGCCACTCACGGTAGACCTTTCGGCCGTCCTAACCACTTTCAGACAACGGGACAAGAACGAGCGACGTAATCGGCAGGCGAAGGGATCAACTACACAGACAAATGAGTATGTATGCAAGCCACATACAACAGTCCTCAGAGCCATTCCATCTAAAAGAAATATAAATATTGCAACGCCATACGGCAAGATCCAAATGTCCTAGATAGATATAATAATTTAGGATAGCATATTTGAATTCCTCACATTTTTGAATGGCATATTTGAATTCCTCACATTTTTTTGATTCAAAAACATATATTACTTGTATTATTTGGATTTGTATTTTAAAAATTATTTGAATCTAAATTGAATTTGAATTTAAATCAATTTGAAAAAGGGTTTAATTAAAAACAGACACAGGAAAAATACTTTTGTCACCCAGGCGAAATCAGCCCCAGTCAGTGACGGGTGGGCCTTGCGCTGACTGGCCACGCGCGCGGAAAAACCTTTCTACCGCGGGCTCGGCTAGCCACTGAGCTTGACAGGCGGGCCAGCGGCTTCGGGCCCACGCGACAGTGGAGTTTCACTTAGAGGCTGACAGGTGGGGCGTGGCTGGAGCGCGGGTTACGGCCTGAGAAAGCAAAGGGGCTTTCTGCAAGATGGCTAGGGCGACTGATAGGTGGGGTCTCTAGGAGCGCGGGTTGCAAGAGTCAAAAAGGTGGGGGGTTAAGTGCAAAGTTTCATCGCGTGCACTGTTTCTCTTCCTCTCTTCTGACGAAACTGATGGCGGCAGCGCGCGCGGGGTGGGGAATCGAACCCGGGTCGCGGGCGTGCACGCAGAGGGGCTTACCAGTGCGGTAGGGCGAGGGGAGTTGACAGGGAAGGGTCTGGGGTCTAGGAAAACTTGCTGCGGCGCGGAAAACCTGTAGACGCCGGCGAGCTCTGGCGCGCGGTGGGCGTTCGACGAAACGAACGGTGGGGCTAGGGCAGTATGGCGAGGCGGAACATGTCAGGGAGAAAGAGGGGCTCACCGCGGGCTCGACGGCGGGCGCGGATCGGAGCGAGGAGCGACGGAGCGGTGAGATCGCTGGCGCCCCGGATCTAGGGTTTGCTATAGAGCGGCGAGGTACTGGCGGTCCTGGGAGCTTCTCGTCCAAGTCAGCGAGTGCAGGGCGTCGTAGAGGAGCCTCCTCGAGCTTCCAGGCCACCTCCATGTCACGCTGACCGGCTGGAACGATGGGGACGATGTGGTGCTGGCGGCGCGCGGCGCCAGGAGCTGGGCATCGTAGAGGAAGAAGGAGGAGAGGAGGTTGGCGCGGGGAAGATCTGGGCGAGCCAGGAGAGCCGTGTGGGAAGAGGAAAAAGGAGGGAGAGGGAGGAGAAGCAGTCGTGGCAGGGGGTAGATAAAGGTGGCCTCGGTGCCACCTTTTGCTTCTCCCTCACATGGTCGAGCTGGGGCTCGACCTGGGGGCTGGTAGGGCACGGCAGGGGAGAGAGGGACAGGCAGGTGGACCAGGACGGCGTGGTGGCTGCAGGGTGGGGCTAGCTCGGCCGGTAGAGAACGAAAGAGAGGAGAGGGGGTAGCTCGGGCTAGGTTAGATGGGGCTCGGGTTAGGGCTTAGCTTAGAGAGAGGGGTAGGGTTAGCTGAGGTGTGGGCCAGGGAGAGAGGGCCAGGTGGGGCCAGAATGTTAGAGAGAGAGGGGGTGTGAGAGAGAGAGGTAAGGTGGAGTTAGGGTTTAGGAGAATTAGGGTTAAGAGGAGAAATAAAGAGAGTAGCTAGGTTAGATTTTATTAGGTTTTAGATTTTTAAAACTTGTGCAAAAGGCCAACCCAAGTGGAACATGATGAGTGCTTGAATTATCATGAGATGAAGGTGAAAGAGAATTCCAAGAAAAGAAAAAGAAAGGAATGATGGAATAGGCCTCATATGGTTCATGCATGGAGAAATAAAATTAAGAGAAAATGATATGGATGGGACTATGAGGATGGTGGGATGGTAGGGGATGGTTTCCCAAGATAGGATCCATTAAATCAAAAGAAAAACCAATGGAGTAAAAGGTGGTGAAGGAGTTTGCATGGCCCATGCAAAATAATAATGCCATGATTTATTTTGTGAAAACAATAATAATATTATGGCATTATTCTCATGCATTTCCAAGAAATGGAATAAAGCCAAGCAAAAGAATTTAAAGGACTAGATCCACCCTATTGCCCATGAGCTAGATAAAACCAAAATAAATACGATCAAGCTCATGAACTAGTAGGATGGTGGAATTATAAAGTGGTGGAAAAGTAGGGTGATGGAATTGAAATAAAAGATATGCCCCCAACTCAACTTGGGCATTTGAACAATATATCAATAACCAAATACAATATCAAGAGGCAAGTACAATTAATAATGCATATGAGAGAAAAACCAAAGAAAGAGGATTTTATATGATGCTCAAATGCAAGGTGGCATGATGACATGAGCATGGTATAATTATGATGCAACAATAATGTATATGAAGTAGCCAATGTCTTACTAGGACAAGTAGCATTACAATTGTTAGACAATTGGGATGCTACAATCGCTGCCCTGTCGACTGGACAGGGTATAGCTGCAGGCGAGTCGAGTGGAGGGAGTTGGACCGTCAGCTTGGTCAAACTATCCGTTGGGTAGTCCAACGGTAACTTTAGCACGATTACCGCGGGTAACGGATATCCCGAGATTGGCGGGTAACACTTCTTTATAAGGGGAGTGATAGAGCAGTATTGTAGACCCTTCCCCACATTCCTCATCTTTGCGCATCCATTCCCTCTGTCTCCCCTTGATCTAGATTCTCCAGACTGAGCGAACTTGCCTCCTTCCTGATGGCGCCTCTGAAAGGCCCGTGGGGGAAATCTAAGTGCACTGTGGTGCAACTCAAGTCAATTGAGGACGCAGGGGTCCTCTGTAAGGGGAATTGGCGGATCCCCGCATCTTCCGAGGTTGAGCCGAAGCCACGCGCCGGCGAGTTCATCTGCTTCCCAAGCCACTTGGAGAGGGGCTTGGAGTTCCCCACCTCATTATTCTTCCGGTGGTTCTACGCGTACTAAGCGATCGAGCCGTCAGATCTTGGCCCGCACATCATAGAGCAGCTGGCAATCTTCGCTGCCTTCTGCGAATGCTACCTCGGCTGCAGGTTGTACTTCCCACTGTGGTTGGAGCTGTTCCACGGCCGCATCGGGCGCGACGGGTCCAGCGACCCGATCTTGGCGGTCGGAGGCGTTACATTTCCGTTGAAGCCGAAGGCCAATTTTATCAAGCTCATGTTGCCGAAGAAGGCTGCTAGCGAATGGAAGAAGAGCTGGTCTTATGTGAAAGAGTCCACCCCCTCCGGCAAAGTGGCGCTACCAGAGTTCGTCGCAGAGAGAAGCGAGCCCCGCCGGCAGGCAGCAGACAAGCTCCCCGATGATCAGAGGATGGCCGTCGCGGAGATGATGGACCAGATCCAGAAGTTGAAGGACCAAGGGTTGTCCACAATCAATCTATACAACTTCTGGCTCGGGCGGCGCTTGGTCCCGTTGGCGACCCGACCCCATTGGATGTACGAGTACACCGGGAAGAACGATCCTTCCCAGACCAGCAAGGAGTCGTGGGATTCTGCAGACTACAAGGCCGCCTTGAAGAAGATTACCGACGCGGAATTTACAACTACGTCGGTCGGGCTCGCCTCGTACATGCCCGAGAAGAATGAAGCTCCTATGGTAAGCCTCCCCCTCCAGGTTTATCTTCAGTCATGATTCTCACAGTGTAATTTGTGACCGCATCCTTTGATGTTTGTTCTTGGCCACTCTCAGTTGTTTTAGGTTCTCGAAGGCTGGCTTCCCCTGCTTGACGAAGAGTTCCCCAAGGAGCTCGAGGAGGGTACCGAAGGAGAGTCCTCCGAGGACGAAGAGGAAGAGAGGGAGGTCCGTCCCCTAGCGCTCGTGGCTCGCAAGACTCGTATGCAGAAGCAACGCGAGTTCGAGGCGAGCCGTAGTCTTGAAGAGCACGACGAAGACGACGAGATTTTGCAAGAGCACAGCTCACGGCGAATGGCCATGCTGGTGAAACCTGTGCGCAAAACGAAGTCGCCCACAAAGAAGCCGACTCTGAAGCCAGCGTTGCTATCCAAATCGGTAGTGGTGTTCGAGTCGGACGATGAATCCCACGATGATGTGACCAAAACTTCACACGAGATCCTGGAGGGTGCGACTCCGATGATGGGTTCGGAGGTTGAAGACACGGGAGAGGCGGTGGAAGTTCCGCTCGCGGCGATCGTGCCAACAGCTTTGGCGATGTCGGAGTGGGAGGCTGATGAAGTTGCAGCGTCACGGTCGCCACAACCTTCGGGGACGGTCGCGTCTTCTGAGCCGGAGATTCCCGCGACCACGGCTTCATCATCAAAGAAGCCCGCGGTGTCATAGTCTTCGGATGTCTTCGAAAAGGGTCTCACGTGCAAGCTGGGCCCGGAGCTAGACAAGCCCGCCCACATCAGTACGTGGTTACATGTTCTTCCGGTCGCCAAGTGAGTCACGAGTTTTCATTTCCAATTCTTGGGCGACTTCTTGTATGATTTTTTGCTGACTTTGGTGGTTTTGCAGGTCCAGCGCTAAGAAGATAGATCGCCCTGCAGTGGCTAGGATTCCGCTGGTTGTCACCACGGGGGAAGGAGATCCCCCCAGGAAGAGGAAGCCTAATGCGCAAGTTGCCTCTACTGAAGGCGCGAAGAAGCAGAGGGGTGTGCCCGACGATGCTGCAGCAAAAGACAGCACCAAGGGGAGTGACCCTGCCACCAGCGGCAAGGAGGTGGCAGCCAATCAATCAAAGGCAGCTGAGGGAGGTCCGACGATAGATCCTCCGGCTCCAGCATCCTGTGCCCCGGCGAGGGCGTCCGCATCGTATCCGTGCTTCATGGCAAAGGGTTTTCCGATAGTGGCGGAAAACCAGTCTCCACAGATGCCAGAGATCGTCGATGAGGACATTGCACCTCATCACGGGCGCACCTCCTTCATGGTCCTTTCAACAGACGCCAGTGGGCTTCAAAGTATGCTTGGACCGCCATTCAGGTATGTCCAGTCCCCGAGTGTCTAGTCTCTGAATTTCAGCGGCTAGGCATTGAGTTTCTTCTAGTCGCCTGTCCCCGAGTGTCTAGTCGCTGAATTTCAGCGGCTAGGCACTGAATTTCTTCTAGTCGCCAGTCCCCGAGTGTCTAGTCGCTGAGTTTCAGCGGCTAGGTACTGAATTTGTGTTTTTGCAGTTGCTAATTGTCCATTCTGCTTGTAGGGCTTGCAGAGGGAATCGGTTGATCGACAAGCCACGAAGGAGCGCCTGGAACGTGACATGCGCGTGGCGCAGGAGGCTAACCGGCGACTCCAGGAGACTATTGGTGAGTACTTGTTTTGTTTGGCGATTGCGAGCTGCTGGTCGTCACCACGATAAGCTAACTATTGTTGGTGTTCCTTTCAGATGGTCTTTCGGCTGCCATTGCGAAAGCCCGAGAGGGGTATGTTCCGGTTGTAGAGTTGGACGTGGCGAATGGGCGTATCGATTCGCTGGTGAAGGAATTGGAGGAGGCGAAAGCATTGATGATCTCTTCTGAGGATAGGGCCAAGGCCGCAGTCGCTGCGGCTGAGGAGGAGTGGAAGGCTGCTGACTCAATCATCCTTGGGCTACAGAGCGGTCTTGCTGCCTTGGAGAAGCACGTGACCGAGAACTGCCAGAAACTCCTTGGTGAGTCATTGCTCTTTTCTTTGATATGTGTTGTGAATCCCTGAGCGGGTGAGTCTGTAGTGACACTGGGCATCTGACGTTGCATCTTTGATAAGGCAAGGCGATCTGGTGGTGCAGACCTTCAACGCCTCACAGTGCATGACCGTGGTGGTGAATGCAGCCACCGCCTTGGCGTTGTGCGTCCAGGCGGTTCTTCAAGGGATGTCCCCCACCGAGGTTATACCTGGGGGACTGACTGAAGCATGGCACTACCTGGAAGAGGCACCCGCCATTGTAGAATGGATGGCGCATTCGGCTTTTTGGCGCAGAGCCACCACGGCGTTGAGCCTGGGGCTCGCGCATTTCCCTGACGACTTCGACCTCGACGACGTCACCAGCGGCTACCCTTCGGCGACTGGCTCGGTGGAGATGTCGGAGGTGTTGAGGCTGACCGCCAAGGCTGCCCCCTTCGCAGATCGAGTGCTGGCGATGGGGGACTTGCTGCCGTACTAGGAGACAGTGGTGGCACCGGGCGACCCCGAGCCGGAGCATCGCGACCTGAAGTCAGAGCAACCCTTTCAGTCGGCGCTGTCGAAGTCACTGTCGACCTACCCGACGAATTGGTGGGAGCCATACGTCCGTGTCAAGGGCGGTGGCGGCGCTTCTTCATCGGGGCCTGCCCTGGGGGCTTTTTGTAAGATATGCCAAGTGGCCACTTTTGTAATATGAACAATATTTATGTGTGGAAGTAAGAGGATTCAATCGACTCGCAATGCATAGTCAGTTATGTGGTATGTTTGATTTTTGTTTCAGCGAGTCCCCGAGCGCGTCCGCCCTTTAGTGGGATATAACTCGTTTGTGTACATATGTGTTTGCTTGGATTTTTGTATTGGTTGTGACTAATTTGCCGTGGGGTGTGGGGCCAGTCGCCTTGCGACTCCGAAGGGGCGAGTCTCCGAGCACGAGTAGGGTCGGTTTAGGCGAGTCCCCGTCTTGGGCATGTGTCTATTGTAAGGTTTGGTGCGTTGTTTGTAACGCGTCTCTTCCCCTGGCTCGGAGAGCCAGTCACGTGGCGAGTCCAAGGCAGCTCTCTTACTTGGTGTGTTCCCGAGTCGCGTGAGGGTTTCTTTTTTCAAAGTCCCCATGCGTGGTACTTAACCGTTCGAGTCGCTTTGTGCAAGGATGGGGAGGACAGGTTGTTGTGGGAAGATTTTCGCGGTCGTCTTGGCCCGGTGGGCCAGTCAAGTGGGGCGACTCCGATGGTGGCTCCGGGTTGGCGTGTTCGTGGACGACACAAAGCCCGAATATTTTCGGTGCCCTTGGGTCACACTACTTAGCCGTGCCGGTCGCTCGACCAAGGGTTGACTTACGTAGGTAGCATATTGCTAAATGTACGAGTGCGAGTGGCACAAGAGTATGGCAAGTAGACACAGTTTGTGCGATCCGAATGAATTTCATTATATATCATCTTGGTACAAGTTTGAGTTCTATGTATAGAACTTCCAGAGGAGGTTTACATTCCATGGCCTCTCGACCTCAAGCTGGCCATTGCCTTGTATGTCGATGAGGTAGTAGGCATCGTTACCGAGGACGGGCCCTATAGCGAACGGCCCCTCCCATGGGGGGAAAGCTTGTGCATGCCCTTCTTGTCCTGGGCCAGTCGTAGGACCAAGTCGCCTTCCTGGAAGGTGCGGGTCCGGACTCGGTGGTTGTGGTAGCGGTGGAGTCTCTGCTGGTAGATGGCGGTGCAGGAGCGAGCTAGGTCGCGTGCCTCATCAAGCTAGTCGATGTTGTCTTGGCGGGTGATCTCGTTTGTCGCCTCGACGTAGTTGGCGACTCGAGGTGAGTCATGCTCCAGGTCGGTTGGCATTACTGCCTCGGCACCGTACACCATGAAGAAGGGTGTGAACCCCATGGAACGGTTGACAGAGGTGCGGATCCCCCATATTATGGAGGGGAGCTCTTCGACCCAGCATCCTGGCATTCGCTCGAGGGGCACTTGAAGTCGTGGCTTGAGCTCGTGGAGGATGCTCTGATTGGTGCATTCTGATTGGCCGTTCGACTCTAGGTGGGCGACTGAGGTGAGGTCGAGTTTATGTTGTGCTCTTCGCAAAATTCTGCCATGGCGCCCTTGGCAAAGTTGGTGCCGTTATCCGTTATGATGTTGTGCGGGTAGCCGTACCGGTAGATGAGCTCGCGGAGGAACTTGGTGGCCGTCTTGCTGTCACACTTTTTGATTGGCTTGGATTCGACCCACTTGGTGAATTTGTCGACCGCGATTAGGAGGTGGGTGAAGCCGGATGGGGCCTTCTTGAATGGGTCGACCATGTCCATGCCCCATACGGTGAACGACCAGGTGATGGGGATGGTCTTGAGTGCCGAACCAGGGAGATGCGTCTAGTTGGCGTACTTCTGGCACCCGATGCATCGTTGGACGATGTCGGTGGCATCGGCGTGCGCGGTGAGCCAGTAGAATCCATGTCACATGGCTTTGGCGACTAGTGACTTAGCGCCGGCGTGATGGCCGTAGTCGCTGGCGTGGATATCCTGGAGGATCTTGCATCCTTCTGCTGGTTGTACGCAGCGCTGGAAAACGCCGGTCACGCTGGGTTTGTGGAGCTCGTCGTTGATGATGACGAAAGATTTGCAACGGCGCACGATCACCGTGCTTCCGTCTCGTTGTTTGGGAGTATCTTGTGCTCGAGGAAGGCGACGTATGGTGTTGTCCAGTCGCTGGGACCCACGACCATGGCGACTAGGGCCAGCTCGGGCTGCAGTGGTATCCCGATGTCGATCTCCTTTGGCATGGAGATCGAAGGCTTGTGGATGATGTCGAGGAAGACTCCCGCGGGTTGCGTTTGCCTGGCCGAGCCGATGCGGGAGAGGGCGTCTGATTCCTCATTCTTTTGCCTGTCGATCCACTCAACTGAGTAACCGTCGAAGTGTCCTCCTAGCTGGTCTACCGCTTGGTGGTATGCTATCATTGTCGGGTAGACGGCGTCGCGGGTCCCGGCGACTTGTCTAGCGACTAGGTCGGAGTCTCCGTAGCACCGTAGGAGGTTTATGTTCATCTCCTTGGCAGCCCGCATTCCGTGGAGGAGGGCCTCGTACTCTGCCATGTTGTTGGTGCAGGGCTTAAAGTCGAGGTGGAGCACGTAGCGGAGCTTGTATCCCTTTGGGGAGGCCAGTATGACCCTAGCCCTGGTGCCGTCGGCATTCTTGGACCCGTCGAAGTGGAGAAACCAGTAGAGGAGGTATGGGAGCTTCTCTAGATATTGTGCTTCTTCCCAGTCTGTGAGGAAATCAGCCAGAGCTTGCGATTTGATCGCTTTGTGAGGCTCGTATTTGATGTTGTGGATGCCGATTTCGATGGCCCACTTGGCGACTCGCCCAGTTGCCTCGCGATTGTGTATGATGTCCTATAGTGGCACGAAGGGGACGACCATGATTGGGTGCTCCTGGAAGTAGTGAGGGAGTCGCCGTTGAGCTCGGAATACCGCGTATACCAATTTCCGGTACTATGGGTAGCGCTATCTTGAGTCCATCAGGACTTTGCTGATATAGTAGACAGGGCGCTGCACAGGGTGCTCCTTGCCCTCCTCTGGCCGTTCGATGACCATCACGGTGCTGACGACTCAAGTGGAGGTCGCCACATAGACGAGCATTGGCTCTTTGTCGATTGGGGCAGGGAGTAGTGGAGCCACGAGTAGCACCTCTTTGAGTGCTTTGAGTGCGTTGTCGGCCTCCGCGTCCCATTGTAACATAGGGTTCTTGTGCATCAGGCGGTAGAGGAGCATTGCCTTCTCAGCGAGCCGGGGAATCAAGCGACTGAGAGCCGCGACTCGCCCGGCCAACTTCTTGACGTCACATAGGCACTCGGGTTTGCCGAGTCGCGTGATGGTGTCAATCTTGGTGGGACTGGCCTCGATGCCTCGTTTGGAGACCACGTATCCCAGGAGCTGTCCGGTGGGGATGCCGAAAGTGCATTTCCTGGGTTGAGCTTGATGTTCTACCTCCGCAGGTTTGCGAAGGTTTCGGCTAGGTCGGTAAGCAGGTCGTCCTGGCGGTGGACTTTACCACCATGTCGTCGATGTAGACGTGTATGTTGCGGCCAATTTGGCTCGCGAGGCACTCCTGCATGCACCTTTGGTAGGTGGCACCGACGTTCTTGAGGCCAAACTTCATGGCCGTGTAGCAGAAGGTGCCGAATGGCATGATGAATGTCGTCTTCTCCTCGTCCTCGACTACCATTTTGATCTGGTTGTAGCCAGAATACGCATCGAGGAAGCACAGCGACTCCGATCCCGCGGTCGAATCGATGATCTGGTTGATGCGCGGTAGGACGAACTCCTCCTTTGGGCAGGCACAGTTGAGGTTGGTGTAGTCGATACACATTCTCCAAGTATTGTTCTTTTTCAGGACCAAGACTGGGTTTGCCAGCCACTTGGAGTATGTGATGGGCCGAATGAAGCCTGCGGCTAGCAGGCGCTATACTTCTTCGGCGATTGCTCGGCGGCGCTCTTCATTGAAGGGTCACAGTGACTGCTTTACTGGTCGCACTTTGGGGTCGGCATTGAGTCTGTGCTCATCGAGTTCCCTCGGGACACCGGGCATGTCAGATGGTTTCCATGCGAAGATGTCGTGATTCTCATGAAGGAACTCGATGAGCGCGCTTTCCTATGCGGGGCTCATGTGTGCCCCAATGGTGATCGTCTGGCTGGAGTCGCCCGGGACAAGCTCGACGGTGCGGGTGTGCGTGGTCGCCTCGAACGTGGAGCTCGCGGCGGTTGGCTTCTTCAGGATGGTGGGGTAGTCCTTGTTGATGTTTCCCGCGTATTTCACGAGTTCCTCCGCGTGGTCAGTCTCCACGGTGATGAGGGCGTCAGCGAGCTCAGCGCCTATGTCTTCGCATTCCATGTCCATATCGGGGTCGCCGTGGACGGTGATGATGTCGCTTGGCCTTGGAAGCTTCATCATTTTGTAGGCGTAGTGGGGGGTCACCATGAATTTGGCAAACGTTTGACGTGCCAGGACGCAGTGGTTGGGGCTATGGAAGTTCACCAGCTCGAATACGATCTGCTCGGTGCGGTAGTTTGCTAGTGTGCCGAAGGTGACTGGCAACGTTACTTTTCCAATCGGGTATGCCTTCCGACCAGGGACGATGCCATGGAAGGTTGTTAGGGTCGGCTCGATTGCTGATTCTAGGAGCTGGAGCCTCTTGAACGTGTCCAAGTACATGATGTTAATGGAGCTCCTTCCATACATCAGTGTCTTGGGTAGCCAGTAGTCGGCCACTTTGGGCCTGACCACCAGGGTGACTCGCCCTGGGTACTCGATCTTGGGTGCGTGGTCCTAGCAACTCCAGGTGATGCTTTGCTCAGCCAGTTGAGGAAGCGGGGGATATCGGCATGTGTCACCGTGTTAACGGCGACTACGCGGGCGAGCACCTTATTCTCGCGCTTGGTGCCAAGCCTGGTGAAGGTGTGGAGTGATCCGGCGGTGTTGCAGAAGCCGCTGGCGTTTCCGTTGTCCCTTTGTAGGTTGTTGTTGGGGTCATCCCATGCCCTCCTTGCCTTTTTGATTTCCTTGAGGGAGTGGCAGTCAGCGGTAGTGTGGGTGGCGGGCTTTCCCTCCCTGCTGTGGTAGACACAGGGTTGGTTGAGCAGGGCGGTGGGGTCGAATTTCGGCCTTGCCACGTTGTTGGCGCGGTAGTTTCCGCTGTCGCGGTAGTTTCCTCCGTCACGGCGGAAGTTCTTCGGGTTGCGTTGGCCGTAGCCGGCATTGGCGACGAAGTCGACTCACCCATCACCGCCGCGCTTTCCGATGATGCGAGTGTTGTTGTAGCGCTTGTCGCGCTAGCGCCCGCTGTCGTGGGCGCTCATGCAGCGTCTTCCTCCCGACTCGTCGTCGGAGTCCATGTTGGAGTCCTCTTCCGCATAGCGCTTGGTGATCTTGAGGAGGTCGGGGATGTTGTCGAGCATCCGGTAGACCCTCTTGATCTTAGCCACCAGGGTTTCGTACCGGCACGCGTTCTTGAAGCAGTGTATCACCGTGTCCGAGTGGATGCCGGAGGCATTGATCCATAGTTCCTGCCACCTTTGGATCCAGTGGTGGGTCGACTCGCGTTGTCCTTGGATGCATTGTTCCAGGTCCTTGATGGTGGTGGCGCGGGTGTAGGATCCCTCAAAGTGCCTGACGAAGGCATCCCGCATCTCTTCCCACGAGTCGATGCTGTCGGCGGGGAGGGTGTTGATCCATTGTCGGGTCGCACCATCCATCATCAGGGGGAGGTAGCCAGCGGCTAGCAGGTCGGTGTGGCCGGCGATTCCCATCGCCATGAGGTATGTGTCCAGCCACACCGCTGGGTCATACGTTGGTTCGTACTTTTCGATCTCCTTGGGCGCCTTGAAGTTGGAGGGGTACTTCTCGCCTCTGATCATAGGTCCGAAGCACTGGGGACCGACTCGGCTGAGCGAGCTCCTGGGTTCGGGGTCACCGCGGTTGGTGAGGGTGTGCCTCAAGTCGTTGGGCTGGCGCGCCCACCAAGCCTGGTTGTTGACGATGTGCGTTCGGGTGTCAATGGTTTGCCCATTGGCGGCGACCGTGTTGTTCACCGTTCGCGGCTCGTTGGTAGAGACCGCGGGGTTGGCGGCCCGTGGCTGGTGCGCCAGGGGCTGGGGCGGTGGGCGGGTCACTGTGTTGGCGACGGTTGGGTGCACCGGGTGGTGGTCGGTTGCTGCCACCTGGTGGCGTGTTCTCGCAGTACTCACGCTCAGCCGCGCGTGCGGGGTTTCTTTCGTCATTGAAGTTCAGGACGCGGCCCTGGACGTTGGAGTTCAGGCGGGTCCTGATGCGGCGCTGGTGGTAAAGCGATAGCTCCTGCGCTGTTGCCCACCCGAGGCGGAATTTCTCGCGCTCGTCTAGCTCCTTGCGTTGCGCCTCCTCCAGTCGCAGGCGGGCTTCCTCCACCTCCGTGGCTGTCGCGGTTGCAGGGATAAGTGTAGAGAATGGATCCGGCAGGCGACCGTGCTGCCCGCCATGTAAATCGTGTTGAAGCGATTGGATCTGGCGCGGAAGTCCTCGGGGGACTCTGAGCCAGAGTCGGAATCGAAGATCCCAAGGATGGAGGAATCCTCAAAGTCCTCAGGGTTGGAGACCCGCATGATGGAGTCCTCCCGTGATGCTGCGGTGATGGATCCGTCGACCGAGGCAGGGGTCGCGGAGTCGGCATCGTCGTGGAGGGCCACGTCGTCCGCGGTGGCGTTGGTCTCGACCGCGTTGCTGGCGGCCGAGTCGTATTCGGTGGCGAGGCGGCTGATGGAGCGGACCTGCTCCACCGAGAGCAGATCACGGCGTGGTGGCGATCCGCCGATGATCACCGTTGCCGCCGGGTCGACTGCGTCAGTGAAGCCGACGAAAAGGTTGATGGTGCCAACCGGCATTATCGTGCTGTGGGTGATCGGGTGCGACACCGGGATGTAGTTGTTGGGCAAGATCTGTAAGATCCCTCTAGTGGCGATCATGTGACCAGTGGCGATCGGCGAGTAGGGTCTCACCGCAGAACTCAGGACAGTCCGGCTAGGCCCCACGGTGGGCACCACTGTCGTGGAAATGGCCACGGCAGCCGCTGCTATAGGCAGCGATTGATAGAATCAGGGGCGAGAGCTGGCGGCCATCTACGGTGCGAGATGGGGTCGGATGCACATGGATTTACCCAGGTTCAGCCCCCGGAGGGTAAAGACCTACTCCTGCTAGATTAGATTGCTAGAGAGCGAGTTACAGGGGTGGCGAGCTCGGTGTATAAGCAGCGAGTCGCTTGAAGGGGTGTACGATGGAACGTAAGTCCTTAGTCTACCCTAGGGAGGCTTATATAGGAGGCACCTCGCTAGGGTTTACAGTTTACAACCGAACAAGATATGGATTCGGAGGTTTTGACCTAATCTGAATGGGCTTCAAGTACACTTCTAGGCCTCCAGTCTCCAATCGCCAGGCCTTCTCCTTAGTTGCATTCCAGTAGCTGTCTTGCAGGCCCACTCGCTAGGCCTTTGGGCCGATCGGAGCGTCATGCTAGGCATACCCCACTCGGCATATCCTCGTCATGAAGGATTCGGAGAAAACTCTCTCGAACTACAGGACAATATGGATCTCGAATATAATCCCGATGTCTAGATGTCCGATAATACTGATAGAAGCTTGACTCCAGGAATCGAACCCAAAGCCATCTTTGCTACTGGCGCGGCCAATAAGGCAAAGAAGCAGAAGAATACTCCGGCTAAGGACCTTCCAACTAATGAAGTAATAGCCGAAGAATACGAAGAAGACTCCGATGGAGCTTTGATCCCTAATGAGCCAAAAAGCACTCCATTGGATGGACGTAGTTACTCCTGGTGCCCATAAATTCCTTGGAGAGGCGATTACCACACCTATCCCAACAGCTGCAGAACTTACACCTGCGGAGTTGGAGGACAAGGCCCAAGCCCTAGAAGCGCATCGTCAGGTACTCCTTGAGGAAACTGCAAATATCCTCGAGGAGAAGCAGCTCATTGCAGCTGCAGGGCAGCCTAGCACCCGGCAGCATCAGAAGACCCGGAACAGCCCCGAATTGGCTAACAAAAATCTGGATGTTCACAAAACCCTTTTTGAAGGAGATACAGCCATAGGGAAACCTCGGATCGACAACAAGGGTAACCAGGTGTATGGCATGCTGGTAGAAAATGCTGTTGTGGCTCGAGATCTCTTAGCAAACAATCCAAGTCCAAACCAGATTCGACTAAGTGTGAATTTAATCACCAAGGGCCTGGAACGGCAAAAAATCACCACATCCGGCAGTGGAAATATAGTCTCCAGATTCGACCAATACCGCAAGGACATGGGGCGACAACAAGATGTAAGACCTCGATGGGAGCTGGAACGATGCTACCATCCCGAACCTCAGGAGGACAACTATTCAAGAATCAGATCATCAGGACACCGGCACAGACCCGCACGAAGTTGGAGCAACGTCGTTCTGGCCTCAGAGCGAGACGTTGTTGCAGTGATGGTCCAACCTCCCCGGCGACAATCGAACAATCGTAGGGAGGATAAAGAAGCCCAACGTCAGGAGCAGGACCGGCAAAGGATGAGCCCCTTCCTAGACATGCAAGCCGTCCGGCTGAGCGATGTCACAATGACGGCAATGACGGATGAAGGAACGACAAACATCATACTGGATCAAGCCGGCATGATGGCCGTCATCATGAATCTCCGGCTGGGGGTAACAATCCCCTAGCACCACCATCTCCACCAGGTAGCCACCAGAACGGCTCCAATGGAGGCCAGTGGCGCACTGTGGAAGAGGAGGTGGAAGGAGAAGCGGAAGTCTAGGTCATGGGCATGATGTCTACGCACTTCTATTCTTGTAGACAGTTGTCGGGCCTCCAAGTGCAGAGGTTTGTAGAACAGCACCAAGTTTTCCCTTAAGTGGATCACCCAAGGTTTATCAAACTCAGGGAGGAAGTGGTCAAAGGTATTCCCTCTCAAGCAACCCTGCAATCAAGATACAAGAAGTCCCTTGTGTCCCCAACACACCCAATACACTTGTCAGGTGTATAGGTGCACTAGTTCGGCAAAGAGATAGTGAAATACAAGTGGTATGGATAATTATAAGTGGTAACGGTGATAGAAGATAGCTTGATGGCGTGGAAAAGACTAAAGGAAAACTGAAATAAAGATGGCAGCAAGCAAACATGTAACAGATCTAGTAGCAAACGGTGTTTCAATGCTTAGAAACAAGGCCTAGGGATCATACTTTCACTAGTGAACACTCTCTCATAAATATATTATCTTCATGATACTACTCTTAACTACTCTCCGGTTGGACACTCTAATCAACGGTAGGGCTATAACAGCACACCTCAATGTAAGCCTTTCCCATCTAGAAAACCCCACACTATCACCTTGAGTCCAACAAACACCACAATTTCATAAAGACATCCAACTCCAAATATAACTCATAACAAGTATTTGTAATCTCTAGCCTAAGTGCCACCATGGTGAGCATGCGGTCACTTTCACACACATGGGAGAGACGAAATTCATTAAAGCACTAGAGTAGCAGAATAGATCTATAGATTACAAGCTCATGATCTCAATAAAATCATGCATAGAGAGAGATGAACACATAGCTACCGGTAGAACCCTTAGCCTCGAGAGAGAACTACTCCCTCCTCATCATGGGAATCAGCAATGGTGATGGAGATGGCGGTGGAGATCGATGGAGATGGCTCCGGGGGCACTTCCCCGTCCCGGCAGGGTGCCGGAACAGAGACTTTCTGTCCCCCAAATCTCCCCTTCGGTGGCGGCGGCGCTGCGGAACTTTTCGTGGATGGAGGATGGATGATTTAGGGTTTCTGCATCGGGGGAGATATATAGGCAAAAGAGGCAAGGTCGGTGGCCGGCCAGGGGGGCCACACCACCTGGTGGCGCGGCCAGGGCTAGCCCGCGCCACCACACGGTGTGGCCGCCCTGTGGCCCCTCTCCGTCTTGTCTTCTGGCTCCGTGAGTCTTCCGGTAAAATGTCAACTTTGGCTTTTGTCCCGTCCAATTCCGAGAATATTCATTTTCTGACTTTCCTAAAACCAAAAACAGCAGAAAACAGGCAACTGGCACTGTGGCATCTTGTTAATAGGTTATTCCAAGAAAGTGTCTAGAAATACTCCAAAGTGTGGGAAAACATAAGAAAGTAGATAAAAACCAAGCATGGAACATCAAAAATTATAGATACGTTTGCAACGTATCAACATCCCCAAGCTTAAATCCTACTCGTCCTCGAGTAGGTAAGTGATAAAAAGAAAGAATAATTTTTGAGGTGACATGCACCATCATAAACTTGATCAAAGTATTTGCAAAACATTCAAAGCTGGGATCATAGTACTTCAATCATAACATGAAAGACAAAGTTCTAGCAATAAGCCAAAGAAACTATGTTGCAACATGAAAAGGCACAAACAAAAGATTCATGAATAACAATGATTTGCAAGATGTTTGTTTGTTTCACATAAAGAAAACATAGCATAGTGGCATTCAGCTTGTCCCTCATAGAGTAGCAAACATAAATGCATATGACACCTTGAAAGTTCATAAGAGTGACTAGATAAAAATAGTTTAAAACAAGCAATATCAAAGCTATGCATCAATCAACAAGTCTTGGGACAATGCACATAGAACTAAGAATGGCCACTATGCTCTCAAAGTAGGTGCATAAAGATAGAATGTGGAGACTCAATATAAAAGTGGAAGAAAGGCCTTCATAGAAGGAAGTAGGGATTCAAGTTTCATAAAGAGCTTCCAAAAATTATGGTACTAAATAGCTTTCAGCTCTCATTGCTCCTATCATAAGCATCTTGAAGTGATTAAGGTTAAAGTGACACAACTAAGAGGATATGCTTGACAAGTTATAAGCTGAGATCTCATGCCCCTTACTTACGAAGACCGAACCTCATGCTACTCAACTTTAGTCACGAGTAAGCTCTTGTCATTGTAAGTACATATGTATCATAAAGAACCGCCAACGGGGTACCCCTTGCACATGATACATGAGCTATCCCATAATCAAAATGACAAGGCAAGCAGACAATGAGCATCTTAGCGATCTTTTTATTTCCTATTTGCATAGGTTTTTATTGAGGATGCTTCATAGAGTGCTCATTATGGTGATGCTGCAAGTTTCCACCATGATTAGGCATGCCTTAGGCTAGCGGCCCAAGCGTTTCTCTAACACACATACAAACTCCATGATCTTACAAGTTCCACTTTTATTTCACACCACCGGGATCCATAAGCAAAAGAACATGATATCAACGGGGTACAAAGTACAAGTGCAATGCTGAAAGCGTTCCCCATGATACATGGTTCTGCTAACTTCAACTTATAAAGTGCAAGCATATACGCAACAAAGATGGACACAATGGGTCAAGTTTATTAAATGCAAGAAAGTAAAGTGTGCCATCAAGTTTGTGAGAGCTTTAATCACTAGTTTTCACATAACAAATTTAATTTGGAAGGTAGATAAAAACATGAATATACTTGGAATAGAATATGCTAGTAGGTAGGTATGGTGGACACTTTGGAATAACTTGGTTTAAGGAGTTGGATGCATGAGTGGAACTCATACTTGGTTACGGAGGCTAGCAAAACACTGGGAGCGACAAACTAAGAGAGCAATAATGGCCATAATCATGCAGAGCGACAAAACAATATTGATCAAAGCATAAAACGATAGTACAAGTTGAAAACTAAAGGATCATAAAGGCTATGGTGACTTTGGATAGTCATAGCATGGTGTGAGCATGCGCCAAGTCAACCTAGATAAAGCATCAAAAGAGAATACCACAATACTATGCTTTAATATGCTAAAACAACGCATGATTCATCCAAGGCACATTAAGCAATCTCAATTGTTTATAACATGTCATGCTACAGCAAAGAATACTAAGAATAAATCTAAAACAATATCAAGCATGGCATGACAAAGAATAGGCCACAGTCAAAAACAAACTCCCTTTACCACTTAAGCATGAATTTTCCTACTCTTTTCCAATCCAAACCAAACTATTTGAAAACCAATGTATGAAAGAGGGGGTCTAACCAATTTATTCAGAAAACTAAGAAAAGAAAGCAAACAAAAAACTAAAACGAAAAAGAAGACGCTCCAAGAACAACACAACTTTGCATGAAACAATAAAAATGAAGCGTTTGGAAGGAACCTGGGATTATTATTGATAAAGAGGGGGATGCCTTGGGCATCCCCAAGCTTTGACGCTTGTACTTATTGGATATTTCTTGGGGTGACACGCGTGGCATCCCCAAGCTTGAGATTTAGTCCATCCTTCATCTCATTACTCATTCCTTCCATGCACCTAAAAATTTTCCTTCATACAAAACTTCACACAATCTGTATTAGCAACATTAGTGCACTCAAGATAATAAGTCTTTGAGTTCAGTTTCAATACCAATAAAACTTCCATTAAAACACAAGAAACTGTAGCACTTCCCTCAAAAAGCTCAATTCCCCAAAAGAACTCAAAAAGGAACCAACAAGAAGCAAATGCAAATAATGGCAGAAATCTGTCAAAACAGACCAGCAGGTAAAGATGAATTTTTTAAAAGACCTTCTGTTGCTCAAATCGAAAAGTGTTGAACTAAAGAAAGTTAGAGAACAACCTGGGGCAGAAGCAAAAAAATTCAAGCCTCAAAAGGACGTACAGAGGTATTACACGAATTTTTACGGTGAAGTACAGAAATCTGTTTCGGAACAGCAACTTTCTCAATCATTACTTCTCTCTCATTAGAGGTTACTCTTGGCACAAAAAGCAAATAAAAAGGATAAGGAGTGGTTATTACTGAAGTAATAACTTCCAAGACTCATCTAAAACTTTTGGGTTATCTTCCAATAAGTACTTTTCTTTAACGCCTTTAAGTTAGGCTTGATAGTTTGAGAAGATGCTCACATAAGAAATATGAATTGAAGTAAAACAGAGCATTAAGAAGCAAACTCAAAACACATTTAAGTCTAACCCACTTCCTATGCATAGGAATCTTGTAAAGAAACAAGTCATGAAAGCACAAAGCAACAAGCATAGTAATGCAAAACAAGTGCAACTTCAAAATTTTCAACATAAAGAGAGGGAACTTAATATTGTTGAGATACATAAGACCATGTTTCCCTCTCTCATAATAACTTTCAGTAGCATCATGAATAAAATTAACAATATAACTATCACATAAAACATTCTTATCATGAGCCACATGGATAAAATGATTATTACTCTCCACATAAGCATAGTCATTCTTATTAATTGTGGTGGGAGCAAATTCAACAAAATAGCTATCATTATTATTCTCATCACCATAATCATCAAATATAGGAGGCATATTGTAATCATTAATTTTCTCCTCAATAGTAGGTGGACTGAAAATATCATATTCATCATTGTACTCATCATATATTGGAGGTTTTGTATCATCATACGCAATATAATAGCTATCTTCCAAAGCTGGGAAACTAAAAAGATCATTTTCATAAAAACTAGCTTCCCCAAGCTTAGACTTTTTCATAGCATTAGCAATAATGGTGTCCAAAGAATTCATACTAACAACATTGCTATTAGCATGCAAATAAAGTTCCATAGGTTTTTTAATTTTCTCTTCAAACACTCCATGTCCTAACTCAAGATAAATACTATAAAGCTCTCTAATTTTTTTGTTGTTTTCCATTAAGCCTAACTAGTGAAAACAAGAAACAAAAAGACAAAATTCCAGAATCTAAAGGAAATAACTTTGAGCACTCACACAGGAGGATGTGAGTACCTTTTACCTTACCTCCCCGGAAACGGCGCCAGAAAATAGGCGTTTGCTGTGGGAGGTTCTTCTTCTTTAATCCTCCGGTGTGAATACCTTTTACCTTACCTCCCCGGCAACAGCGCCAGAAAATAGCTTGATGTCTACGCACTTCTATTCTTGTAGACATTTGTTGGGCCTCCAAGTGCAGAGGTTTGTAGAACAGCAGCAAGTTTTCCCTTAAGTCGATCACCCAAGGTTTATGGAACTCAGGGAGGAAGTGGTCAAAGGTATTCCCTCTCAAGCAACCCTGCAATCAAGATACAAGAAGTCTCTTGTGTCCCCAACACACCTAATACACTTGCCAGGTGTATAGGTGCACTAGTCCGGCGAAGAGATAGTGAAATACAAGTGGTATGGATAATTATAAGTGGTAACGGTGATAGAAGATAACTTGATGGCGTGGAAAATACTAAAGGCAAACTGATATAAAGATGGCAGCAAGCAAACATGTAACAGATCTAGTAGAAAACGGTGTTTCAATGCTTAGAAACAAGGCCTAGGGATCATACATTCACTAGTGAACACTCTCTCATAAATATATTATCTTCATGATACTACTCTTAACTACTCTCCGGTTGGACACTCTAATCAACGGTAGGGCTATAACAACACACCTCAAAGTAAGCCTTTCCCATCTAGAAAACCCCACATTATCAGCTTGAGTACTATATGAGTCCAACAAACACCATAATTTCATAAAGGCATCCAACTCCAAATATAACTCATAACAAGTATTTGTAATCTCTAGCCTAAGTGCCACCATGGTGAGCACGCTGTCACTTTCACACACATGGGGAGAGCAGAGATTCATTAAAGCACTTGAGTAGCAGAATAGATCTATAGATTACAAGCTCATGATCTCAATAAAATCTTGCATAGAGAGAGATGAACATATAGCTACCGGTAGAACCCTTAGCCTCGAGAGAGAACTACTCCCTCCTCATCATGGGAATCAGCAATGGTGATGGAGATGGCGGTGGAAATCGATGGAGATGGCTCCAGGGGCACTTCCCCATCCCAATAGGGTGCCGGAACAGAGACTTTCTGTCCCCCAAATCTCCCCTTCAGTGGCGGCGGCGCTGCGGAACTTTTCGTGGGTGGAGGCTGGATGATTTAGGGTTTCTGCTTCGGGGGAGATATATAGGCGCAAGAGACAAGGTCGGTGGCCGGCCAGGGGCCCACACCACCTGGTGGTGCGGCCAGGGCTAGCCCGCACCACCACATGGTGTGGCCGCCCTGTGGCCCCTCTCTATCTCGGCTTCTGGCTCTGTGAGTCTTCCGGTAATATATCAACTTTGGCTTTTGTCCCATCCAATTCCGAGAATATTCATTTTCTGACTTTTCTGAAACCAAAAACAGCAGAAAATAGGCAACTGGCACTGTGGCATCTTGTTAATAGGTTAGTCCAAGAAAGTGTATAGAAATACTCCAAAGTGTGGGTAAAACAAAAGAAAGTAGATAAAAACCAAGCATGGAACATCACAAATTATAGATACGTTTGCAACGTATCAGGGCACCATAGCCACAGTGAACAACCAAGACAGCGCGCCTTTTCAAAAAGTGGTGCCAGGCACCAGATCAACTTGAACATTGAGGCGTGGTGCTACGAGTCGGATAACATCTATGTGGGTCCAAAATGCTTCGGACCGTGCATACGACAAACGAACTTTTTGGAAGGGTTTGCTATCTCAAGGCACATCCAACCCAACTAAAAGGACATTTATTGTCTTAATCAGTTTTGGTGTTTGTTGACAAATTCAGGATCATTTTATAGTATGCTAATATTGCCAGGTGAATCTACTAAAAAGAGAAAAGTATGTGTCATAGTGGAAAAATCCCTGGCGGAAAAATAAGTTTCCGTGAAAGTCCGGACCGGAGTCTCCGATGTGCAAGGACCAAAGTCTCCGTGTGGTCCGGAGTTTTGCCTCAAACCTCCGGAGTGGATCCAAGATGAAACCCAGGGACAGACTGACTGGGGGTCCGGAGACAGGTCGGATATAGGTCGGATTCTCCGATGTATTCTGATAAGACCAGAATCTCCGGAACAGTCCGGAGTCTTCGATGTGCTCAGGTCCGGAGTCCCTGCCAAATCTGTGGAGGGAGCATCAAGACCAGGCCTAGGACATTCTGATTGGTGGTCTGGAGATGGACCGGAGACTGATCAGAGTCTCTGGTGTAGACCGGAGTCTTCGGTTTGCGGACCGGAGTTTCTAGTGTGGAAAGTCACCAACGGGTAGAAAACGGTCAGAAATCTGTGGGGCTATATATAGGGGACTTCATCCCCTACCTCCAGCTGCTAGTTTTAGAAAAGAAGAACATCCCCATTAGAGCCACCAAATCAACAAGATATCCCCATCTAATCATCCAAAGTCGCTGATCTTTGGAGAATCGAAGGAGGAGGCCTTGATCTACAGCTTCACCAAGAGAGATCTTCATTTTCCCCTCATTCACTTGAGGGACCCTTGCTCTAGGGTTTCACTGGAAACCCTAGGCCTTGATTTGGTTCTTACAAGCTTGTCGTTGATTGTTGTGACAACTTGCTTGGATTGGGGAGCCTCCAATTTAGTTGTGGATGTGTGCCTCGAACTTGTTGTAAGAGTGTCGGCTACCACCTTGAAGGTTTCCGATATAATGGAAGGGTGAATCGATCCCTTTGGGGTGAGGTTCACTGGAGAACAAGGGAGGCCTCTCGTGGCATTTGTGGTTTGATACCACCCCCTATCCAAACGCAGACGTACTTCCCCTCAAAAGGAAGGAACTGCGGGAAATAATCCTTGTGTCTCCGCGTGCTCCATTTCGGTTACTTGTATCCTTTAGAGAAGCTTACTTAGTTAGTTGTGCTAGTGAGACACATACTTAAATTCACCTTAGTTTCATATCTAGAGAATTTACCTTTTGTGTCAAATCCTAATTTGAAAAAAGTAAAATTTGAAGTAGCACCTATTGACCCCCCACCCTCTAGGTGCACATACGATCCTTTCAATTGGTATCATAGCCTCAGCTCTTTATTCGGGCTTAACTGCCTAAGAGTGTATGGGTAACCTAGAGGGAGATGGAGAGGGTGAGGCTAGCACTTCGGTGACCATGGTAGATCTGAAGAAGTTGGAAATAAGCTTGAGCTCTTCCTTGGGCAACGAAATCCAATAGTTGTGTCAACTAGTTAAGCAAATTGTTAAGGAAAAAACAGTCACACCCCTCCCTCTCAAGAGGAACCACCTCCAATCCTGAAGGTGAATGCTTCGGCTAAGCCAACAGGTGAAGTAGTGGGGGATGGACATATTGCCACTAACTCATCCACCATAAATGGTGATGGGAAGGAAGAGCACCATGCGGTTCCCGGATGGTACTCTCCCGACCCCCGATCATCCACATATAAATAATAGAGGTGACCCACCTATGCTAGTTGCACATTATTTTGCTCAATGGAAAGTTTTGATGAAATCTCATGTGCACAGCTCTTGCATTGACTTGTGGAACATTATTGAAGAAGGACTCAAAATTGAGGATCCAATCAACTTGACAAGAAGAGAAGTGGTCAATAGTCAACTCAATGCCACAGCCTTGCACATGATTCAACTTGGGGTGGGGCCAAAAGAGTTTCCCCACATTGAGCACTTCAATACCGCCAAGGAAGCTTGGGATGCTCTCATTGATTATTTTGTTGGGAATGAGAGCATGAGAAGAAACAGATATGATGCCTTGAGCCATGAAGCTGAAGGCTTATATATGAAGGATGGTGAGGATCATGAAGACATGTATCGAAGACTCAAATCCACTCCACCGCCTTCAGAAATGTTGGTGCCTCTCATATTGATGATGCTTGGATAAAGAGGAAGTATGTGAAACCAAAGTCAACTTCTGCTGGCGCAAAGTCTTCCCCGGTTTTCCTTTTCCCTTGCCCTTGGCAATTGTTTTAGCCATGGATGGTAATAGATTAAGATCATTGCAATTCAGAAAGTTCCCTGAAATCAGCTGGGATGACTACAGTTGGTGTGCCAAATACTCAGAGGGTTTTTTCGGCACAAATTCAACTTTACGTTTCAATACAAAAAATCAAGCTAACGGCCATCAAGTTGGGCCCCCTGTCAGTTCTCGCCGTTATGTCGCTCCCGTCTCTTAGGCGGGGTGGCTGTCACGTAGGCTTGAAGCGTTGGCATAGTGGATAGGACAACACCCCCTGCCCAGTGTATTGACGTGACAAAACAGGGCACATGTATCAGCGTTATAATTATTTTTTGTTTACTCAGAAGCTGGAACGGCCACCGCCACGCGTCTCTCCTTGGACTTCCGTCCCCGTCGTTAACCACTACCTTAAAAGTGCATTGACGGTTCCACTGTTCCCCTGCCTCGCAGAAACCACTCTTCTTCTTCCTGTCATCTATCTTCTTCCCGTCTTCTCCTTGCCGCCATGGAAGGTCGTCGCAATCTAGAGACAAGATTCACTACCCATGACAATAAGAAGATAGACGTTGTCTACACCAACGAGGAGGAGACAGTGGTGTGTGTCCTGAGGATGTACGAGGGTTGGATTGAGATAGACGAGGACAAGTTTGTGGGATTGGACCTCGAGTACACCCCGGAGAATCCATATGAAGGGAGTGAAGTCGTCGTCGTTCAACTGGCCATGCGGAAACACGTCCTCGTCTACCACCTCTCCCGGTTTGTTGATCTGCTCTCTTCTTAGCTAACCGCTTTTAGGGTTTTCTCTTCTTATTCTTTATCCACTTGGTCATCTTGCAACTACTGGATTTTATTTAGGACCAAATAAATTAGGGTTTGCCTATGTCTCAATCGAGTGAGATTTTCTTTAGTCTCAATCACCTAAGAAAAGTGCAACCGTAGTTAAAAGAAATGTGCAACTCGTTCAGTCGACTGAGAAATAGCAAAACCGAATAAATTATGACAAGACAATGTTGAGAGTCTTGATCTTGCATTTACTAAATTTTTCAAAACTATATTCAGATGATGATCTTGCATTGACAAAATATCTGTAGTTACAAATTTTGGTGATGACAAACTACATACTTTCAGGACTAATAGGAATTGCCCGGCGCTGCGCCAGTTCCTTGTAGAAAAGGGAAATGTTTTCTGCACTGTCGATAAAACAACTGATTTTCAAAATTTTATCAAGAGGGAATTATAATTCCTGCGCACAACTGGATCGATATTCAGAGTCTTGTCAAGATCCTAGGGGGCTCGAGGAAGGATGGAATGGCATCACTCGCAACTAGAATCCTCGATGAGTCGTACGACAAAATCAAGGAAGATTTCCCTATGGATAGGCACGATTTCTCGGACGAGTGGCCGTTGTCTAATATAAACCTGAAGTATGCAGCCATAGATGCTTACGTCACCTACCAGCTGTACAAAAGATCCATTTTTTCTACGTTACCTTGTGTCTTGCCCTATTTACATGGTTCTGCTAATTTCAACTTATAAAGCGCAATCATATACACAACAAAGAAGGACCCAATGGTTCAAGTTTATTATATGCAAAAAAGTAAAGTGTGCCATCAAGTTCGTGAGACCTTTAATCACTAGTTTTCTCATAACAAGTTTAATTTGGAAGATAAACAAAAGCATGAATATACTTGGAATATCATATTATAATAGGTAGGTATGGTGGACTCTTTGGAATAACTTGGTTTAAGGGGTTGGATGCATGAGTGGAACTCATACTTGGTTGTGGACGCTAGCAAAAGACTAGGAGCGACAAACTAAGAGAGCAATAATGGCCATAATCATGCAGAGCGACAAAACATCATTGATAAAGCATAAAGTGATACTACAAGTTGAAAACTAAAGGATCATAAAGGCTATGGTGACTTGAGATAGTCATAACATGGTGTGAGCATGCGCCAAGTAAACCCAAATAAAGCATCAAAGGAGAATACCACTATACTATGTTTTAATATGCTAAAACAACGCATGATTCATCTAAGGCACATTAAGCACTCTCAATTTTTTATAACAAGTCATGCTACAGCAAAGAATACTAAGCATAAATCCAAAACAATATCAGGCATGGCATGACAAAGCATAGGCCACAGTTAAAAACAAGCTCTCTTTTCCACTTAAGCATGAACTTTCCTACTCTTTTCCAAACCAAACCAAACTATTTGAAAAACAATATATGAAAGAGGGGGTCCAACCAATTTATTCAGCAAACAAAGCAAACGAAAAACCAAAACGAAAAATAAAAAGAAGACGCTCCAAGAACAACACAACTTTGCATGAAACAATAAAAATGAAGTGTTTGGAAGAAACCTGAGATTTTTATTGATGAAGAAGGGGATGCCGTGGGCATCCCCGCTTGTACTTCTTGGATATTTCTTGGGGTGACATGCGTGGCATCCCCAAGCTTGAGCTTTAGTCCATCCTTCATCTCATTACTCGTTCCTTCCATACACCTGAAATTTTTCCTTCATACAAAACTTCACACAATCTTTATTAGCAACATTAGTGCACTCAAGATAATAAGTCTTTAGGTTCAGTTCTAACACCAATAAAACTTCCATTAAAACACTAGATACTGTAGAACTTCCCTCAAAAATCTCAATTCCCCAAAAGAACTCAAAAGGGAACCAACAAGAAGCAAATGCAGAAAATGGTAGAAATATGTCAAAACAGACCAGCAGGTTAAGGCGAATTTTTTCGAAGACCTTCTGTTGCTCAAATCGAAAAATGTTGAACTAACAAAAGTTAGATAACAACCTGGGCAGAACCACAAAAATTCACGCCTCAAAAGGACATATAGAGATTTTACACGAATTTGTACGGTGAAGCGCGGAAATCTGTTTCGAGACAGCAACTTTCCCAATCATTACTTCTCTCTCATTAGAGGTTACTCTTGGCACAAAAAGCAAATAAAAAGGATAAGGAGCGGTTATTACAGAGGTAATAACTTCCAAGACTCATCTAAAACTTTTGGGTTATCTCCCAATAAGTACTTTTCTTTAACGCCATTAAGTTAGGCATGATAGTTTGAGAAGATGCTCACATAAAAATATGAATTGAAGTAAAAGAGAGCATCAAGAAGCAAAGTCAAAGCACATTTAATTCTAACCCACTAATACATTGCAAATGTATCTATAATTTTTGATGTTCCATGCTTGGTTTTATCCACTTTCTTTTGTTTTGTTCCAACTTTGGAGTACTTTTCTTATGATTTCTTGGACTAACCTATTAACAAGAGCCACAGTGCCAGCTGCCTATTTTCTGCTGTTTTGGTTCCAGGAAAGTCAGAAAATGAATATTCTCGGAATTGGACGGGGCAAAATCCAAAGTGCCTATTTTTCAGAAGACTCCAGGAGCCAGAATACGAGACGGAGAAGAGCCAGGGGTGGCCACACCACCTGGTGGCGCGGGTCAGGCCAGGCCGCGCCAGGGGGTGGTGTGGGCCCCCCAGGCACCCCCTCGGTCTCCCTCTTCACCTATAAGAAGCCTTCTGACCTAAAAACTTTAGGGGGTTCGACATTTTTCCACAAAAAGTTCCACTACGCCGCCGCCACCGAAAGGGGAGATTCGGGGGACAGAAAGTCTCTGTTCCGGCACCCTGCCGGGACGGGGAAGTGCCCATGGAGCCATCTCCATCGATCCCCACCATCATCTTCATCGACCATCCATGTTTCTTCCATCTATGAGTGAGTAATCCCCCGCTGTAGGCTATGGGGATGGTAGGGATTGGATGAGATCGTTCATGTAATGCCATCAGATTGTTAGGGCATAGTGCCTAGTATCTCTATTAGTGCTTTATGACTTAGTTGGAACTTTGTTCTGCTTAATGCTTGTCACTAGGGCCCGAGTGCCATGATTTCAGATCTGAACTTATTATTGATTCATTATGATAGTATTGTTTTGGGTCTTATCTACAAGTTGTATACACACGTCGTTGTTCGGAACCTATGGTCCCGAAGTGACAGAAATTGGGGTAGCCGGAAGGGAAAGGCTTTGATGTGAGGATCACATGTGTTCACGGAGTGTTAATTCTTTGCTCCGGTGCTTTATTAAAAGGAGCACCTTAATTGCCAGTAGTTCCCTAGAGGCCCCGCTACAAACGGGCTGGCAGGACAAAAGATGTTGTGCAAGTTCTCATTGCGAGCACGTATGACTATTTATGGAACACATGCCTAGGATTGTCTAGTACTTGGGTGCTTTATCTCATTTATCTGCAATTGCCCTATGTTCTGATTGCTATGTGAATTGTCTTGTCCATGCATCGCCCGTCCATCCATCCCTATGCCTACCGCACTTGAATCCCACTGTTTACTGCTTTTGTTACTACTGTCTTTGTTTTGCTGCTACTGTTACTTTACTATTCCTACTACAAAACTGTTGCTACTGATAAACTGCTGTGAGCAAGATTGTTTCTAGGTGCAGCTGAATTGACAACTCAGTTGTTAAGGCTGATAAGTATTCTTTGGCTCCCCTTGTGTCGAATCAATAAATTGGGTTTCACTTCCCTCAAAAATATTGCGATACACCCCCTATACTTGTGGGTCATCAAGACTATTTTCTGGCACCGTTGCCGGGGAGCATAGTTTTATTTATCAAGTTCACTTGGATTCACTATTGTTCAAGCTAAGTTTATCTTCTCCTTGTTTGCTTGTTTCTTTATCAAAAATACAAAAAAATAGTTCCTACTCTAGTTGTTATTTTCGTTGGTCTGTTATTGTCTTGCCTTATCATGCTTGTTGGCAATGGTTGGTTTCTTTGAAACTGAAGCTTATTGGCAAGGTGGGTTCACGGAAGATCAAAAATATTATTATAAGGAACACCGCTTGTCACAAAAAGGGAAACACTTATGGGAACAAATTGATAGATTGTATACCATTGCTAGGAACGTGTGCTCTACTTATAATGTTACTTATTGTTGTGATGAGTCTTGTTGCAGAAAGAGGTATAAACACCTCCCTTTTCAATGTGATTATAGTGATAATGATACCATATCTTCATATGCTAAAGGAATTTATGACTTTTATGATGTGGAACAAATTGAAGAATTTATTGCTTGGAAGGGTGCTTTTGAACTTGCTAGTTTGCTTGAAAATATTGATGATTCACCTTACAAATATGAGGTGTATAGTATACTTAAATTTTGCTTTGATAATTACAAGGATGAAAATGGCTATATTCTTGAATATTTTAATAGATGCTTTCCACAAATGGAAGAGACTAATGCCTTGCAGGATCCTATGGAAGAAGAAATTGATGAACCTGAAATCTCATTAGATGAAAAAGAGGAGAGTGATGAACAAAAGGAGGAAGAATGGATTAGCTACCCATGCCTACCTTCTAATGAGAGTAACTCTTTATCCCTTCCATTATTTGAGTGTCCCCCTTTCTTACTAAAGGAGAATGAATGTTATGTTCCTGAGGTTTCTCTTGAAAATGTTTATAATAAAGCTCTAGTGCTTGTAGATCATGAAGAGCATGCTTTATGTGATAGTTATATTGTTGAGTTTCTTCATGAGGCTACTATAATTATTATGAGAGAGGAAAATATGGTTGTGGAAGTTTTCATGATATTGAAACACCTCTCTATGTGCTGAAAGTTTTGAAGTTACTCTTGTTTTATCTTCCTATGCTTGCCACTTTGTTCTTTATGAATTTATTTGCATACATTATTCCTATGCATAGGAAGTGGGTTAGACTTAAATGTGTTTTGAATTTGCTTCTTGATGCTATATTTTACTTCAACTCATATTTCTTATGAGAGCATCCTCTCAAACTTTTATGCCTGAAGATGATAATATGTCTATTATTCTTGGGAGACCTTTTCTTAAATACTGCAGGAGCCGTTATTAATTGTAATCAAGGGAAGGTGACCTTCAATGAACACATTGTCTATTTCCCCAAGAAGATTGAAATGACTTATAGTTTGAATTCAATTGAATATGTTGAGGGCATTCAAGTTGTAGAAATATATTGTCCCATACGAAGAGAAAAATGTGAAACTATTATGATTGGGACCATTGCTATCAAAGTTGAGGTAACATAATCATTAGTGGGATACAAAGTTTTGTCTCATATGGAATTGTTTTGGTAACAAGACCTGATCAACCTTGTTAACAAAAGGATTTCATTGAACAAAACAATGTTTTCAACATGATTATCTCCGCTTACTTATATTCTATCCATTTTAGTTTTTGCTTCTTATGCCTAACTTAAAGGCGCTAAAGAAAAGTACTTGTTGGGAGATAACCCAAGAGTTTTAGATGAGTCTTGGAAGTTATTACCTCTATAATAACTGGTCCTTATCCTTTTTATTTTCTTTTGTGCCAAGAGTAAGCTCTAATGAGAGAGAAGTAATGATTGGGAAAGTTGCTGTCCTGAAACAGATTTTTGTGCTTCACCGTAAAAATTCCTGAGAGAACTCTGTACGTCGGATTGAGTTGTATTTTTTTGTTATTCTGCCCCAGGTAGTTATCTAACTTTCGTTAGTTCAACACTTTTTGATTTCAGCAACAGAAGATCTTCGAAAAAATTCGTCTTTACCTGGTAGTCTGTTTTGACAGATTTCTGCCATTTTCTGCATTTGCTTCTTGTTGGTTCCTTCTTGAGTTCTTTTGGGGAATTGAGCTTTTTGAGGGAAGTGCTACAGTAGCTAGTGTTTTAATGGAAGTTTATTGGTGTTATAACTGAACCTAAAGACTTATTATCTTGAGTGCACTAATGTTGCTAATAAAGATTCTGTGAAGTTTTGTATGAAGGAAAAATTTCAGGTGTATGGAAGGAATGAGTAATGAGATGAAGGATAGACTAAACCTCAAGCTTGGGGATGCCACGCGTGTCACCCAAGAAATATACAAGAAGTACAAGCGTCAAAGCTTGGGGATGCCCAAGGCATCCCCTTCTTCATCAATAAAAATCTCAGGTTTCTTCCAACCACTTCATTTTTATTTGTTGCATGCACAGTTGTGTTGTTCTTGGAGCGTCTTTTTTTCGTTTTCCGTTTTGGTTTTTAGTTTGCGTGGTTTTCTTAGTTTTCTGAATAAATTGGTTGGACCCCCCCTCTTTTATATGTTGGTTTGCAAATAGTTTGGTTGGGTTTGGAAAAGAGTAGGAAAGCTCATGCTTAAGTGGTAAAGAGAGCTTGTTTTTGACTGTGGCATATGCTTTGTCATGCCATGCCTGATATTGTTTTGGCTTTATGCTTAGTATTCTTGGCTGCAGCATGACTTGTTATAAACAATTGAGATTGCTTAATGTGCCTTGATGAATCATGCATTGTTTTAGCATATTAAAGCATAATATAGTGGTATTCTCTTTTGATGCTTTATTTGGGTTGACTTGGCACATGTTCACACCATGTTATGACTATCTCAAGTCACCATAACCCTTTATGATCCTTTAGTTTTTAACTTGTAGTATCACTTTATGCTTTGATCAAAGATGTTTTGTCGCTCTGCATGATTATGGCCATTATTGCTCTCTTAGTTTGTCGCTCCCAGTCTTTTGCTAGCCTCCACAACAAAGTATGAGTTCCACTCATGCATCCAACTCCCTAAACCAAGTTTTTCCAAAGAGTCCACCATACCTACCTACTATCTTATGCTATTCCAAGTATATTCATGCTTTTGTCTACCTTCCACTTGTTATGAGAAAACTAATGATTAAAGCTCTCACGAACTTGATGGCACACTTTACTTTTTGCCCCTAATAAACTTGAACCATTGGGTCCTTCTTTGTTGCGTATATGCTTGCGCTTTATAAGTTGAAATTAGCAGAACCATGTTTCATCGGGAATGCTTTCAACATTGCACTTGTACTCTGTACCCCGTTGATATTATGTTCTTTTGCTTACGGATCTCGGCGGTGTGAAATAAAAGTGGAACTTGTAAGATCATGGAGTCTGTATATGTGTTAGAGAAACGCCTAGGCCGCTAGCCTAAGCCATGCCTAATCATGGTGGAAACTTGCAGCATCACCATAATGAGCACTCTATGAAGCATCCTCAATAAAAACCTATGCAAATAGCAAATAAAAAGATCGTTGAGATGCTCATTGTCTTCTTGCCTTGTCATTTTGATTTTGGGAAAGCTCCCGTATCATGTGCAAGGGGTACCCCATTGGCGGTTCTTAATGATACACATATACTTACAATGACAAGAGCTTACTCGTGACTGAAGTTGAGTAGCATGAGGATCGGTCTTCGTAAGTAAGGGGCATGAGATTTCGGTTTATAACTTGTCAAGCATATCCTCTTAGTTGTGTCACTTTAACCTGAATCACCTTAAAGATGCTTATGATAAGGGCAATGAGAGCTGAAAGCTATAAGTACCATAATTTTTGGAAGCTCTTTATGAGACTTGAATCCCTACTTCCTTTTACAAAAGGCCTTTCTTCCACCATTATGTTGAGTCTCCACCTTCTATCTTTATGCACTACTTCGAGAGCATAGTGGCCATTCTTAGTTCTATGTGCATAGTCCCAAGACTTGTTGATTGATGCATACCTTGATACTGCTTGTTTTAAACTATTGTATCTAGTGACTCTTATGAACTTTGAAGGTGTCCTATGCATTTATATTTGCTACTCTATTGAGGGACAAGCTGAATACTTTTATGCTATGTTTTCTTTATGTGAAACAAACAAACGTCTTGAAAAGCATGTTATTCATGAATCTTTTGTTTGTACCTTTTCATGTTGCATCATAGTCTCTTTGCTTATTGCTAGAACTTTGTCTTTCATGTTATTATTGAAGTACTATGTTCCCAGCTTTGAATGTTTACAAATACGTTGGTCAAGTCTTTGATGGTGCAAGTCACCTCAAAAATTATTCTTTCTTTTTATCACTTACCTACTCGAGGATGAGCAGGAGTTAAGCTTGGGGATGTTGATACATTGCAAATGTATCTATAATTTTTGATGTTCCATGCTTGGTTTTATCCACTTTCTTTTGTTTTGTTCCAACTTTGGAGTACTTTTCTTATGATTTCTTGGACTAACCTATTAACAAGAGCCACAGTGCCAGCTGCCTGTTTTCTGCTGTTTTTGGTTCTAGGAAAGTCAGAAAATGAATATTCTCGGAATTGGACGGGACAAAAGCCAAAGTGCCTATTTTTCCAGAAGACTCTAGGTGCCAGAATACGAGACGGAGAAGAGCCAGGGGTGGCCACACCACCTGGTGGCGCGGGCCAGGCCAGGCCGCGCCAGGGGGTGGTGTGGGCCTCCTGGACGGCCACCGACCTTGCCCCTTCGCCTATAAAATTGTCTTGTCCATGCAACGCCCGTGCATCCATCCCTATGTCTACCGCACTCGAATCCCACTGTTTACTGCTTTTGTTACTACTGTCTTTGTTTTGCTGCTACTGTTATTTTACTATTCCTACTACAAAACTATTGCTACTGATAAATTGCTGTGAGCAAGATTGTTTCTAGGTGCAGCTAAATTGACAACTCAGTTGTTAAGGCTGATAAGTATTCTTTGGCTCCCCTTGTGTCGAATCAATAAATTGGGTTTCACTTCCCTCGAAAATACTGCGATACACCCCCTATACTTGTGGGTCATCACCCACTTCCTATGCATAGGAATCTTGTAAATAAACAAGTCATGAAAGCACAAAGCAACAAGCATAGTAAAGCAAAACAAGTGCAACTTCAAGACTTTCAACATAAAGAGGGGAAACTTAATATTATGAAGATGCATACAACCATGTTTCCTCTCTCATAATAACTTTTAGTAGCATCATGAATAAAATTAGCAATATAACAATCACATGAAACATTCTTATCATGAGCCACATGCATAAAAGAATTAATACTCCCCACATAAACATAGTCTTTCTTATTAATTGTAGTGGGAGAAAATTCAAAAAAATAGCTATCATTACTATTCTCATCATCATAATCATCAAATATAGGAGGCATATTGTAATCATAATTAATTTTCTCCTCAATAGTAGGTGGACTGAAACTATGATACTCATCATTGTAATCATCATATATTGGAGGTTTGGTATCATCATAAGCAATAGAATAGCTATCTTCCAAAGTTGGGGAACTAAAAATATCATTTTCATAAAAACTAGCTTCTCCAAGCTTAGACTTTCCCATTGCATTAGCAACAAAGGTGTTCAAAAGATTCATACTAATAACATTGCTATTAGCATGCAAATAAAGTTCCATAGGTTTTTTAATTTTCTCTTCAAACACTTCATGTCCTAACTCAAGATAAATACTTTAAAGCTCTCTAAAAAAATTTCCATTAAGCCTAACTAGTGAAAAAAAAATAAACAAAAAGACAAAATTGCAGAATCTAAAGGAAATAACTTCGAGCACTCACACCGGAGGATGTGAGTACCTTTTACCTTATCTCCCCGGCAACTGCGCTAGAAAATAGCTTGATGTCTACGCACTTCTATTCTTGTAGACAGTTGTTGGGCCTCCAAGTGCAGAGGTTTGTAGAATAGTAGCAAGTTTTCCCTTAAGTGGATCACCCAAGGTTTATCGAACTCAGGGAGGAAGTGGTCAAAGGTATCCCTCTCAAGCAACCCTGCAATCAAGATATAAGAAGTCTCTTGTATCCCCAACACACCCAATACACTTGTCAGGTGTATAGGTGCACTAGTTCGGCGAAGAGATAGTGAAATACAAGTGGTATGGATAATTATAAGTGGTAACGGTGCTAGAAAATAGCTTGATGGCGTGGAAAATACTAAAGTAAAACTGAAATAAAGATGGAAGCAAGCAAACATGTAACAGATCTAGTTGCAAACGGTGTTTCAATGCTTTAGAAACAAGGCCTAGGGATCATACTTTCACTAGTGAACACTGTCATATAAATATATTCTTCTTTATGATACTACACTGAACTACTCTCTAGTTGGACACTCTAATCGTTGGTAGGCCTATAACAGCACAACACAAAGTTCATCTTTCCCATCTAGAAAACCCCACACTATCACCTTGAGTACTAGATGGGTCCAACAAACACCACAATTTCATAAAGATATCCAACACCAAATATAACTCATAACAAGTATTTGTAATCTCTAGCCTAAGTGACACCATGGTGCGCACGCTATCACTTTCACACACATGGGGAGAGCAGAGATCTATTAAAGCACTTGAGTAGCAAGGTAGATCTATTTGATTACAAAGCTCATGATCACAATATGATCATGCATAGAGGGAGAGATGAACACATAGCTACCAGTAGAACCCTTAGCCTTGAGGAAGAACTACTCCCTCATCATCATGGGAATCAGCAAAGGTGATGGAGATGGTGGTGGAGATCGATGGAGATTGCTCCGGGGGCATGTTCCCATCCCGAAAGGGTGCCGGAACAGAGACTTTCTGTCCCCGAATCTCCCCTTTGGTGACGGCGGCGCTGCGGAACTTTTCATGGCTTGAGGCTGGATTATTTAGGGTTTTTGCATTGGGAGGATTTTATAGGCGAAGGGGCAAGGCCGGTGGCCGGCCAGGAGGCCCACACCATGCCTTGGCGCGGCCTAGGGATGCCCGCGCCAAGGGGTGGTGTGGCCACCCTGTGGCCCCTCTCCGTCTCGTCTTCTGGCTCCGTGAGTCTTCCGATAAAATATCGACTTTGGCTTTTGTCCGGTCCAATTCCGAGAATATTGATTTTCTGACTTTCTTGCAACCAAAACAGCAGAAAACAGGCAACTGGCACTGTGGCATCTTGTTAATATGTTAGTCCAAGAAAGTGTATAAAAGTACTCCAAAGTGTGGACAAAACATAAGAAAGTAGATAAAACCAAGCATGGAACATCAAAATTATAGATACATTTGCAATGTATCAACATCCCCAAACTTAACTCCTGTTCGTCCTCGAGTAGGTAAGTGATAAAAAGAAAGAATAATTTTTGAGGTGACATGCACCATCATAAACTTGATCAAAGTATTTGTAAAACATTCAATGCTGGGATCATAGTACTTCAATCATAACATGAAAGACAAAGTTCTAGCAATAAGACAAAGAAACTATGATGCATCATGAAAAGGCACAAACAAAAGATTCATGAATAACAATGCTTTGCAAGACGTTTGTTTGTTTCACATAAAGAAAACATAGCATATTAGTATTCAGCTTGTCCCTCATAGAGTAGCAAATATAAATGCATAGGACACCTTCAAGGTTCATAAGAGAGACTAGATACAAATAGTTTAAAACAGGCAATATCAAGTTATGCATCAATCAACTAGTCTTGGGACAATGCACATAGAACTAAGAATGACCACTATGCTCTCAAAGTAGGTGCATAAAGGTAGAAGGTGGAGACTCATTATAATGGTGGAGGAAAGGCCTTCATAGAAGGAAGTAGGGATTCAAGTTTCATAAAGAGCTTCCAAAAATTATGGTACTTATAGCTTTCAGATCTCATTGCCCCTATCATAAGCATCTTGAAGGTGATTAAGGTTAAAGTGACACAACTAAGAGGATATGCTTGACAAGTTATAAACCGAAATCTCATGCCCCTTACTTACGAAGACCGAACCTCATGCTACTCAACTTTAGTCACGAGTAAGCTCTTGTCATTGTAAGTACATATGTATCATAAAGAACCGCCAACAGGGTACCCCTTACACATGATACAGGAGCTATCCCAAAATCAAAATGACAAGGCAAGCGGACAATGAGCATCTTAGCGATCTTTTTATTTCCTATTTGCATAGGTTTTTATTGAGGATGCTTCATAGAGTGCTCATTATGGTGATGCTGCAAGTTTCCACCATGATTAGGCATGCCTTAGGCTAGCGTCCCAAGCGTTTCTCTAACACACATACAAACTCCATGATCTTACAAGTTCCACTTTTATTTCACACCACCGGGATCCATAAGCAAAAGAACATGATATCAACAGGGTACAAAGTACAAGTGCAATGCTGAAAGCGTTCCCCATGATACATGGTTCTACTAATTTCAACTTATAAAGCGCAATCATATACACAACAAAGAAGGACCCAATGGTTCAAGTTTATTATATGCAAAAAAGTAAAGTGTGCCATCAAGTTCGTGAGACCTTTAATCACTAGTTTTCTCATAACAAGTTTAATTTGGAAGATAAACAAAAGCATGAATATACTTGGAATATCATATTATAATAGGTAGGTATGGTGGACTCTTTGGAATAACTTGGTTTAAGGGGTTGGATGCATGAGTGGAACTCATACTTGGTTGTGGACGCTAGCAAAAGACTAGGAGCGACAAACTAAGAGAGAAATAATGGCCATAATCATGCAGAGCGACAAAACATCATTGATAAAGCATAAAGTGATACTACAAGTTGAAAACTAAAGGATCATAAAGGCTATGGTGACTTGAGATAGTCATAACATGGTGTGAGCATGCGCCAAGTAAACCCAAATAAAGCATCAAAGGAGAATACCACTATACTATGTTTTAATATGCTAAAACAACGCATGATTCATCTAAGGCACATTAAGCACTCTCAATTTTTTATAACAAGTCATGCTACAGCAAAGAATACTAAGCATAAATCCAAAACAATATCAGGCATGGCATGACAAAGCATAGGCCACGGTTAAAAACAAGCTCTCTTTTCCACTTAAGCATGAACTTTCCTACTCTTTTCCAAACCAAACCAAACTATTTGAAAAACAATATATGAAAGAGGGGGTCCAACCAATTTATTCAGCAAACTAAGCAAACAAAGCAAACGAAAAACCAAAACGAAAAATAAAAAGAAGACGCTCCAAGAACAACACAACTTTGCATGAAACAATAAAAATGAAGTGTTTGGAAGAAACCTGAGATTTTTATTGATGAAGAAGGGGATGCCGTGGGCATCCCCGCTTGTACTTCTTGGATATTTCTTGGGGTGACATGCGTGGCATCCCCAAGCTTGAGCTTTAGTCCATCCTTCATCTCATTACTCGTTCCTTCCATACACCTGAAATTTTTCCTTCATACAAAACTTCACACAATCTTTATTAGCAACATTAGTGCACTCAAGATAATAAGTCTTTAGGTTCAGTTCTAACACCAATAAAACTTCCATTAAAACACTAGATACTGTAGAACTTCCCTCAAAAATCTCAATTCCCCAAAAGAACTCAAAAGGGAACCAACAAGAAGCAAATGCAGAAAATGGTAGAAATATGTCAAAACAGACCAGCAGGTTAAGGCGAATTTTTTCGAAGACCTTCTGTTGCTCAAATCGAAAAATGTTGAACTAACAAAAGTTAGATAACAACCTGGGCAGAACCACAAAAATTCACGCCTCAAAAGGACATATAGAGATTTTACACGAATTTGTACGGTGAAGCGCGGAAATCTGTTTCGAGACAGCAACTTTCCCAATCATTACTTCTCTCTCATTAGAGGTTACTCTTGGCACAAAAAGCAAATAAAAAGGATAAGGAGCGGTTATTACAGAGGTAATAACTTCCAAGACTCATCTAAAACTTTTGGGTTATCTCCCAATAAGTACTTTTCTTTAACGCCATTAAGTTAGGCATGATAGTTTGAGAAGATGCTCACATAAAAATATGAATTGAAGTAAAAGAGAGCATCAAGAAGCAAAGTCAAAGCACATTTAATTCTAACCCACTAATACATTGCAAATGTATCTATAATTTTTGATGTTCCATGCTTGGTTTTATCCACTTTCTTTTGTTTTGTTCCAACTTTGGAGTACTTTTCTTATGATTTCTTGGACTAACCTATTAACAAGAGCCACAGTGCCAGCTGCCTATTTTCTGCTGTTTTGGTTCCAGGAAAGTCAGAAAATGAATATTCTCGGAATTGGACGGGGCAAAATCCAAAGTGCCTATTTTTCAGAAGACTCCAGGAGCCAGAATACGAGACGGAGAAGAGCCAGGGGTGGCCACACCACCTGGTGGCGCGGGTCAGGCCAGGCCGCGCCAGGGGGTGGTGTGGGCCCCCCAGGCACCCCCTCGGTCTCCCTCTTCACCTATAAGAAGCCTTCTGACCTAAAAACTTTAGGGGGTTCGACATTTTTCCACAAAAAGTTCCACTACGCCGCCGCCACCGAAAGGGGAGATTCGGGGGACAGAAAGTCTCTGTTCCGGCACCCTGCCGGGACGGGGAAGTGCCCATGGAGCCATCTCCATCGATCCCCACCATCATCTTCATCGACCATCCATGTTTCTTCCATCTATGAGTGAGTAATCCCCCGCTGTAGGCTATGGGGATGGTAGGGATTGGATGAGATCGTTCATGTAATGCCATCAGATTGTTAGGGCATAGTGCCTAGTATCTCTATTAGTGCTTTATGACTTAGTTGGAACTTTGTTCTGCTTAATGCTTGTCACTAGGGCCCGAGTGCCATGATTTCAGATCTGAACTTATTATTGATTCATTATGATAGTATTGTTTTGGGTCTTATCTACAAGTTGTATACACACGTCGTTGTTCGGAACCTATGGTCCCGAAGTGACAGAAATTGGGGTAGCCGGAAGGGAAAGGCTTTGATGTGAGGATCACATGTGTTCACGGAGTGTTAATTCTTTGCTCCGGTGCTTTATTAAAAGGAGCACCTTAATTGCCAGTAGTTCCCTAGAGGCCCCGCTACAAACGGGCTGGCAGGACAAAAGATGTTGTGCAAGTTCTCATTGCGAGCACGTATGACTATTTATGGAACACATGCCTAGGATTGTCTAGTACTTGGGTGCTTTATCTCATTTATCTGCAATTGCCCTATGTTCTGATTGCTATGTGAATTGTCTTGTCCATGCATCGCCCGTCCATCCATCCCTATGCCTACCGCACTTGAATCCCACTGTTTACTGCTTTTGTTACTACTGTCTTTGTTTTGCTGCTACTGTTACTTTACTATTCCTACTACAAAACTGTTGCTACTGATAAACTGCTGTGAGCAAGATTGTTTCTAGGTGCAGCTGAATTGACAACTCAGTTGTTAAGGCTGATAAGTATTCTTTGGCTCCCCTTGTGTCGAATCAATAAATTGGGTTTCACTTCCCTCAAAAATATTGCGATACACCCCCTATACTTGTGGGTCATCAAGACTATTTTCTGGCACCGTTGCCGGGGAGCATAGTTTTATTTATCAAGTTCACTTGGATTCACTATTGTTCAAGCTAAGTTTATCTTCTCCTTGTTTGCTTGTTTCTTTATCAAAAATACAAAAAAATAGTTCCTACTCTAGTTGTTATTTTCGTTGGTCTGTTATTGTCTTGCCTTATCATGCTTGTTGGCAATGGTTGGTTTCTTTGAAACTGAAGCTTATTGGCAAGGTGGGTTCACGGAAGATCAAAAATATTATTATAAGGAACACCGCTTGTCACAAAAAGGGAAACACTTATGGGAACAAATTGATAGATTGTATACCATTGCTAGGAACGTGTGCTCTACTTATAATGTTACTTATTGTTGTGATGAGTCTTGTTGCAGAAAGAGGTATAAACACCTCCCTTTTCAATGTGATTATAGTGATAATGATACCATATCTTCATATGCTAAAGGAATTTATGACTTTTATGATGTGGAACAAATTGAAGAATTTATTGCTTGGAAGGGTGCTTTTGAACTTGCTAGTTTGCTTGAAAATATTGATGATTCACCTTACAAATATGAGGTGTATAGTATACTTAAATTTTGCTTTGATAATTACAAGGATGAAAATGGCTATATTCTTGAATATTTTAATAGATGCTTTCCACAAATGGAAGAGACTAATGCCTTGCAGGATCCTATGGAAGAAGAAATTGATGAACCTGAAATCTCATTAGATGAAAAAGAGGAGAGTGATGAACAAAAGGAGGAAGAATGGATTAGCTACCCATGCCTACCTTCTAATGAGAGTAACTCTTTATCCCTTCCATTATTTGAGTGTCCCCCTTTCTTACTAAAGGAGAATGAATGTTATGTTCCTGAGGTTTCTCTTGAAAATGTTTATAATAAAGCTCTAGTGCTTGTAGATCATGAAGAGCATGCTTTATGTGATAGTTATATTGTTGAGTTTCTTCATGAGGCTACTGTAATTATTATGAGAGAGGAAAATATGGTTGTGGAAGTTTTCATGATATTGAAACACCTCTCTATGTGCTGAAAGTTTTGAAGTTACTCTTGTTTTATCTTCCTATGCTTGCCACTTTGTTCTTTATGAATTTATTTGCATACATTATTCCTATGCATAGGAAGTGGGTTAGACTTAAATGTGTTTTGAATTTGCTTCTTGATGCTATATTTTACTTCAACTCATATTTCTTATGAGAGCATCCTCTCAAACTTTTATGCCTGAAGATGATAATATGTCTATTATTCTTGGGAGACCTTTTCTTAAATACTGCAGGAGCCGTTATTAATTGTAATCAAGGGAAGGTGACCTTCAATGAACACATTGTCTATTTCCCCAAGAAGATTGAAATGACTTATAGTTTGAATTCAATTGAATATGTTGAGGGCATTCAAGTTGTAGAAATATATTGTCCCATACGAAGAGAAAAATGTGAAACTATTATGATTGGGACCATTGCTATCAAAGTTGAGGTAACATAATCATTAGTGGGATACAAAGTTTTGTCTCATATGGAATTGTTTTGGTAACAAGACCTGATCAACCTTGTTAACAAAAGGATTTCATTGAACAAAACAATGTTTTCAACATGATTATCTCCGCTTACTTATATTCTATCCATTTTAGTTTTTGCTTCTTATGCCTAACTTAAAGGCGCTAAAGAAAAGTGTGCCATCAAGTTCGTGAGAGCTTTAATCACTAGTTTTCTCATAACAACTTTAATTTGGAAGATAAAAAAATGTGAATATACTTCGAATAGCATATGCTAATCGGTAGGTATGGTGGACTCTTTGGAATAACTTGGTTTAAGGGGTTGGATGCATGAGTGGAACTCATACTTGGTTGTGGACGCTAGCAAAAGACTAGGAGCGACAAACTAAGAGAGCAATAATGGCCATAATCATACAGAGCGACAAAACATCATTGATCAAAGCATAAATTGATACTACAAGTTGAAAACTAAAGGATCATAAAGGCTATGGTGACTTGAGATAGTCATAACATGGTGTGAGCATGCGCCAAGTCAACCCAAATAACGCATCAAAGGAGAATACCACTATACTATGCTTTAATATGCTAAAACAACGCATGATTCATCCAAGGCACATTAAGCAATCTCAGTTGTTTATAACAAGTCATGCTACAGCAAAGAATACTAAGCATAAAGCCAAAACAATATCAGGCATGGCATGACAAAGCATAGGCCACAGTCAAAAACAAACTCTCTTTACCACTTAAGCATGAGCTTTCCTACTCTTTTCCGAACCAAACCAAACTATTTGAACACCAATGTTTGAAAGAGGGGGTCCAACCGCTTTATTCAACAAACTAAGAAAACAAATCAAACAAAAACCAAAACAAAAACAAAAAAGAAGACGCTCCAAGAACAACACAACTATGCATGAAACAATAAAAATGAAGCGTTTGGAAGAAACCTAGGATTTTTATTGATGAAGAGGGGGATGCCTTGGGCATCCCCAAGATTTGACGCTTGTACTTCTTGGATATTTCTTGGGGTGACACGCGTGGCATCCCCAAGCTTGAACTTTAGTCCATCCTTCATCTCATTACTCATTCCTTCCATACACCTGAAATTTTTCCTTCATACAAAACTTCACACAATCTTTATTAGCAACATTAGTGCACTCAAGATTATAAGTCTTTAGGTTCAGTTATAACACCAATAAAACTTCCATTAAAACACTAGCTACTGTAGCACTTCCCTCAAAAAGCTCAATTCCCCAAAGGAACTCAAAAAGGAACCGCCAAGAAGCAAATGCAGAAAATGGTAGAAATCTGTCAAAACAGACTAGCAGGTAAATAGGATTTTTTTCGAAGACCTTCTGTTGCTCAAATCAAAAAGTGTTGAACTAACGAAAGTTAGATAACAACCTGGGGCATTAGCACCAACATTCACGCCTCCAAAAGACGTTCAGATATTTTACACGAATTTTTACGGTGAAGCACAGAAATCTGTTTCGGGACAGCAACTTTCCCAACCATTACTTCTCTCTCATTAGAGGTTACTCTTGGCACAAAAAGGAAATAAAAAGGATAAGAAGCGGTTATTACTGAAGTAATAACTTCCAAGACTCATCTAAAACTTTTGGGTTATCTCCCAATAAGTACTTTTCTTTAACGCCTTTAAGTTAGGCATAAGCAAAAACTAAAATGGATAGAATAGAAGTAAGCGGAGATAATCATGGTGAAAACATTGTTTTGTTCAATGAAATCCTTTTGTTAACAAGGTTGATCAGGTCTTGTTACCAAAACAATTTCATATGAGACAAAACTTTGTATTCCACTAATGATTATGTTACCTAAACCTTGATAGCAATGGTCCCAATCATAATAGTTTCAAATTTTTCTCTTGGTATGGGACAATATATTTCTCCAACTTGAATGCCCTCAACATGTTCAATTGAATTCAAACCATAAGTCCTTTCAATCTTCTTTGGGAAATAGACAGTGTGTTCCTTATCATTAACATTGAAAGTCACCTTTCCTTGATTACAATTGATAACAGCTCCTGCAGTATTAAGAAATGGTCTCCCAAGAATAATAGACATATTATCATCTTCAGACATTTCAAGCACAACAAAATCAGTTAATATCAAGCAATTATGAGCCACTTGAACAGGTACATCCTTACATATACCAACAGGAATAGTGGTAGATTTATCAGCCATTTGCAAAGATATATCAGTTGGTATTATTTTTTCTAGTTGAAGCCTCTTATAGAGAGAGAAAGGCATAAAACTAACTCCAGCTCCCAAATCACACAAGGCAGTTCTAACATAACTGTTCTTAATAGAGCAAGGGATAGTTGGAATCCCTGGGTCTCCAAGTTTCTTTGGAACCTTACCATTAAAGGAATAATTAGCAAGCAAAGTAGAGATTTCTTCATTTGGGATCTTCCTTTTATTGGAGACAATGTCCTTCATATACTTTGAGTAAGGAGGCAATTTAATAGCATCAGTCAAAGGAATTTGCAAGAATAAAGGTTTCATCCACTCACAAAACTTATTATAGTGTTCATCTTCCTTTGACTTGTGTTTCTTATCAGGGAAAGGCATAGGTTTTTGGACCCAAGGTTCTCTTTCACTACCATGTTTCTTAGCAACAAAATCTTCTTTAGTGTATTTAGTATTCTTAGTGTGCTTTTCAGGTTCTTCTTCAACTTTTTCTTCATTAGGAGCTTCATTTTCTTCATTGCCACTTTCAGTTTCAGCATCAGAGATAGATATACTATTAGGATCTATAGCAGGTTCAGAGGGTTCTACAACAATTTTATGTTTCTTTTTCCTTTTCTTACGAGTAGAGCCACTATTTTTAGCTGTTGATAATCCTGCTCAATTCTTTTGGGATGCTCCTCAGGATATAGAGGATCCCGGGTAGCAGCTCCACTTCTAGTTCTGATTTCATAAGCATGTTTTTCTTTAGCAACATTAACTAGCAAGTCTTTTTGCACTTTAACGGGTTGATCTATTTGAGTTTGAACCATTTGAAAGTGTTTAACATAATTAGAGGTTCATTCCACGATATCTTTCAACTCAAGAATAGCTCTAGTGTTTTCCATTAGATGATTTTGCACCCTTTTATTAAAATTATCTTGCTTAACAATAAAGATATCGAATTCTTCTAAGCATTGACCAGGAGGTTTAGAGTAAGGGATATCACCTTCATCAAAGTGTTGGAGAGAGTGTACCTCGATAGTGGATGAGTAGGGAATAGGCTTACATAACTCTTCAATAGGAGGTAAATTCTTGACATCTGCAGCTTTAATTCCCTTCTCCTTAAGACATTTCTTAGCTTCCTTCATCACTTCATCATTTAATTCAATAACTCCCCTCTTCTTTGATGTTGGAATAGGCACTAGTATAGTAGGTTCAGGTACAATTACTTCAGGTATAGCTTGTTCAGTAGGATTTCAATCTTCGTAGTCCTTGCTTATTTTAGCCATTAATTCCACAACTTCCTTGGGAGTCCTATTCCTGAAATCACAATCAGCACAACTATCTAGGTATGTCCTAGGTTCCTCGGTTAGGCCATTATAAAATATATCAAGAAGCTCATTCTTAGGTAATGGACTTCCAGCTTGTGCATGAATCAAAGCACAAAACCTTGCCCAAGATTCGGGTAGTACCTCTTTTTCTCCCTGTTTAAAATCAAAAAGTTCCTGCAAAATAGCATGTCTAGCACTAGGAGAAAAATATTTCTGCAGGAAAGTACTAATCAAGCAATCAGGGCTATCAATAGATCCAGGAGGTAAATTACTAAACCAAGTTTTAGCTTCTCCTTTCAGTGAAAAGAGGAAAATCTTAGCAACAAAGTAAGTACGCATCTTAATATCATCAGACAACAAGCCACTCATGGTAGAAAGTTCATTCATATGTGCTACCACACTTTCATTCTTAGTCCCACAAAAAGGTTCTTTCTCAACAATAGCTATGTAAGATAGATCGAGAGATAAATCATAATCTTTATCTATAATGTTTATGGGAGAAGCAGCAAACTTAGCAATAGGAGACAATTTGGGTCTAATAGTACGCCTCTCAAGGAGACTCTTATCAGCGCTCCTATCATGGGTGTTTTTACATTCTTTAATAAATTCATCGGTCATCTCAACATAACCATCTTCAATATCATAACTTTCACTAGACCCAGGTGAACTAATAGGTGTAGTAGTGTCTTCATTAGGAGTTTCAGTATTTCCAGCTATAGTTCTAGCAATGGTAGCATCTAGGAAAGGACCTAATTAACCACTCTTATCAAGCACAGTAGAAGCAGCATCATAAGCATCAGAAGTTTCAGATTCAGTAGTAGTAGCAGTGTGTGTAACATGTGTATGTGGTGGTGTAACGAGCTTACTGATAACAGATGGTGAATCAAGAGCAACAGAGGTGTTCAGAACCGTACCTCTTCTTGTAGTGGATGGTAAAATAGGAACCTTGCCATCACGAGACTTACCCATGATGGATGGATAGCAGCGAACAATAGAGAATCCAAGTGAAATTGATAAATAAAGCTATGTTCCCCGGCAACGGCGCCAGAAAATAGTCTTGATGACCCACAAGTATAGGGGGTGTATCGCAGTATTTTCGAGGGAAGTGAAACCCAATTTATTGATTCGACACAAGGGGAGCCAAAGAATATTTATAAGCCTTAACAACTGAGTTGTCAATTCAGCTGCACCTGGAAACAATCTTGCTCACAATAGTTTATAAGTAGCAACAGTTTTATAGTAGGAATAGCAAAGTAGCAGCAGTAGTAAAGTAAAGACAGCAGTAATAATTGTAGTAAACAGTAGGATTCGAGTGCGGTAGGCATAGGGATGGATGGACAAGCGTTGCATGGACAAGACAATTCACATAGCAATCAGAACATAGGGCAATTGCAGATAAATAAGATAAAGCATCCAAGTACTAGATAATCCTAGGCATGTGTTCCATATATAGTCATACGTGCTCGCAATGAGAACTTGCACAACATCTTTTGTCCTGCCAGCCCGTTTGCAGCGGGGCCTCAAGGGAACTACTGGAAATTAAGGTGCTCCTTTTAATAGAGCACCGGAGCAAAGCATTAACACTCCGTGAACACATGTGATCCTCACATCAAAGCTATTCCCTCCGGTTATCCTGATTTCTGTCACTTCGGGGCCATTGGTTCCGTACAACAACGTGTGTATACAACTTGCAGATAAGATCAAAAACAATACTATCATAATTAATCAATAACATGTTCAGATCTGAAATCATGGCACTCGGGCCCTAGTGACAAGCATTAAGCATAACAAGTCGCAACAAAGTCATAAAGCACTAATGAAAGATACTAGGCACCATGCTCTAACAATCTGATGCCATTACATGAACGATCTCATCCATTCCCTACCATCCCCATAGCCTACAACGGGGGATTACTCACTCATAGATGGGGGAAACATGGATGGTCAATGGAGAAGCGATGGTGATGATGATGGCGATGATCTCCTCCAATTCCCCGTCCCGGCAGGGTGCCAGAACGGAGTTTCTGGTGCTGTTTCGTGGAATCTGGTGGTGGCGGCGGAGCGGAACTCCTTCTGGAAAAACGTCAAACCCCCCTGAGTTTTTAGGTCAGAAGGCAACTTATAGGCGAAGAGGGAGACCGAGGGGCAGTCTGGGGCAGCCAGACCACCCCCTGGCGCGGCCAGGCCCAGCCCGCGCGACCAGGTGGTGTGGCTGGGCCCCAGCCCCACTCCGTATCGTATTCTGGCTCCTAGTGTCCCTCGGTGAAAAACTGACTTTGGCTTTTGTCCCGTCCAATTCCGAGAATATTCATTTTCTGACTTTCCTAGAACCAAAAACAGCAGAAAAAAAGCAGCTAGCATTGTGGCTCTTGTTAATAGGTTAGTCCAAGAAATCACATGAAAAGTACTCCAAAGTGTGGACAAAACACAAGAAAGTAGATAAAACCAAGCATGGAACATCAAAAATTATAGATACATTTGCAATGTATTATAGGTTAGCCAAGAAAGTGTATAAAAGTACTCCAAAGTGTGGACAAATAATAAGAAAGTAGATAAAACCAAGCATAGAACATCAAAATTATAGATACATTTGCAATGTATCAGGGTCCACACCCAGTGGCATTGCATATAAACCACACATGGATCCACCTAGTGTGATTGCATGTCTGTTCTTTTCACAAACCACACATGGATCCACCAGTGTCATTGCATGTGTGTTCTTTTCATGAACCACAACTAGAGTCATTGCATGTGCGTTCTTCTAAACAAACCACACATGGATCCACCCAGTGTCATTGCATGTATGTTCCTCTAAACAAGCCACACATGGATCCACATACTGTGATTACATGTTTGTTCTTTTCACAAACCACACATGGATCCACCAGTGTCATTGCATGTGTGTTCTTCTCATCAACCATAGCCAGTGTCATTGCATGTATGTTCTTCTCACAAACCACACATGGATCCACCAGTGTCATTGCATGTGCGTTCTTCTCATGAACCACAACCAGTGTCATTGCATACCTGTTCTTCTCACAAACCACATAAGTATCCACCAGTGTCATTGCATGTCTATTCTTCTCACAAACCACACATGGATCCACCAGTGTCATTGGGTGTGTGTTCTTCTCATGAACCACACATGGATCCACCAGTGTCATTGCTCATTGCATGTATGTTCCTCTAAACAAACCACACATGGATCCACCTAGTGTGATTGCATGTCTATTCTTTTCACAAACCACACATGGATCCACTAGTGTCATTGCATGTGTGTTCTTTTCATGAACCACAACTAGAGTCATTGCATGTGTGTTCTTCTAAACAAACCACACATGGATCCACCTAGTGTGTGCATGTCTGTTCTTTCACAAACCACACAAGGATCCACCTAGTGTGATTGCATGTCTGTTCTTTTCACAAACCACACATGGATCCACCAGTGTCATTGCATGTCTATTCTTCTCACAAACCACACATGGATCCACCAGTGTCATTGGAGGTGTGTTCTTCTCATGAACCAAACATGGATCCACCATTGTCATTGCATGTCTGTTCTTTTCATGAACCACACCTAGTGTCATTGCATGTCTATTCCTCTAAACAAACCACACATGGATCCACCTAGTGTGATTGCATGTCTGTTCATTTCACAAACCACACATTGATCCACTAGTGTCTTTGCATGTGTGTTCTTTTCATGAACCACAACTAGAGTCATTGCATGTCGGTTCTTATCAACAAACCACACATGGGTCCACACCCAGTGTCATTGCATGTCTGTTCCTCTAGACAAACCACACATGGATCCACCTAGTGTGATTGCATTTCTGTTCTTTTCACAAACCACACATGGATCCACCAGTGTCATTGCATGTGTGTTCTTTTCATGAACCACAACTAGAGTCATTACATGTGTGTTCTTCTAAACAAACCACACATGGATCCACCCAGTGTCATTGTATGTCCGTTCCTCTAAACAAACCACACATGGATCCACCTAGTGGGATTGCATGTCTGTTCTTTTCAGAAACCACACATGGATCCACTAGTGTCATTGCATGTGTGTTCTTCTCATGAACCACAAATAGAGTCATTGCATGTCTGTTCTTCTAAACAAACCACACATGGGTCCACACCCAGTGTCATTGCATGTTTGTTCCTCTAAACAAACCACACATGGATCCACCTAGTGTGATTGCATGTCTATTCTTTTCACAAACCACACATGGATCCACCAGTGTCATTGCATGTGTGCTCTTTTCATGAACCACAACTAGAGTCATTGCATGTGCGGTCTTCTAAACAAACCACACAAGGATCCACCCAGTGTCATTGCATGTCTGTTCCTCTAAACAAACAACACATGGATCCACCTAGTGTGATTGCATGTCTGTTCTTTTCACAAACCACACATGGATCCACCATTGTCATTGCATGTCTGTTCTTTCCATGAACCACAACTAGAGTCATTGCATGTTTGTTCTTCTAAACAAACCACACATGGGTCCACATCCAGTGTCATTACATGTCTGTTCCTCTATACAAACCACACATGGATCCACCTAGTGTGATTTCATGTATGTTCTTTTCACAAACCACACATGGATCCACCAGTGTCATTGCATGTGTTTTCTTTTCGTGAACCACAACTAGAGTCATTGCATGTGTGTTCTTCTAAACAAACCACACATGGATCCACCTAGTGTGATTGCATGTCTGTTCTTTTTACAAACCACACACGGATCCACCTAGTGTGATTGCATGTATGTTCTTTTCACAAACCACACATGGATCCACCAGTGTCATTGCATGTGTGTTCTTCTCAAGAACCACACATGGATCCACCAGTGTCATTGCACGTGTGTTCTTCTCATGAACCACACCCAGTGTCATTGTATGTATGTTCTTGTCACAAACCACATAAGTATCCACCAGTGTCATTGCATGTTTGTTGTTCTCACAAACCACACATGGATCCACCAGTGTCATTGGGTGTGTGTTCTTCTCATGAACCACACATGGATCCACCAGTGTCATTGCTCATTGCATGTTTGTTCCTCTAAACAAACCACACATGGATCCACGTAGTGCGATTGCATGTCTGTTCTTTTCACAAACCACACATGGATCCACCAGTGTCATTGCATGTGTGTTCTTTTCATGAACCACAACTAGAGTCATTGCATGTGTGTGCTTCTAAACAAACCACACATGGATCCACCTAGTGTGATTGCATGTCTGTTCTTTTCATAAACCACACATGGATATACCTAGTCTGATTGCATGTTTGTTCTTTTCACAAACCACACATGGATCCACCAGTGCCATTGCAGTGTGTTCTTCTCATGAACCATAGCCAGTGTCATTGTATGTCTGTTCTTCTCACAAACCACATAAGTATCCACCAGTGTCATTGCATGTTTGTTCTTCTCACAAACCACACAAGCATCCACCAGTGTCATTGGATGTGTGTTCTTCTCATGAACCACACATGGATCCATTAGAGTTATTGCGTGTCTGTTCCTACAACAAACCAACGCTAGAGTCATTGCATGTCTGTTCCTTCACAAACCACATATGGATCCACCAGTGTCATTGCATGTCTGTTCTTTCCATGAACCACACCTAGTGTCATTGCATGTATGTTCCTCTAAACAAACCACACATGGATCCACCTAGTGTGATTGCATGTCCGTTCTTTTCACAAACCACACATGGATACACCAGTGTCATTGCATGTCTGTTCTTTCCATGAACCACAACCAGAGTCATTGCTTGTCTGTTCTTCTAAACAAACCACACATGGGTTCACACCCAGTGTCATTGCATGTATGTTCCTCTAAACAAACCACACATGGATCCACCTAGTGTGATTGCATGTCTGTTCTTTTCAAAAACCACACATCGATCCACCAATGTCATTGCATGTGTGTTCTTCTCACGAACCACAGCCAGAGTCATTGCATGAATGTTCTTCTTACAAACCACGCATGGATCCACCAGTGTCATTGCATGTGTGTTCTTCTCATGAACCACAACAAGTGTCATTGCATGTTTGTTCTTCTCACAAACCACATAAGTATCCACCAGTGTCATTGCATGTCTGTTCTTCTCACAAACCACACATGGATCCATAGTGTCATTGGGTGTGTGTTCTTCTCATGAACCACACATGGATCCACTAGTGTCATTGCCCATTGCATGTCTGTTCCTCTAAACAAACCACACATGGATCCACCTAGTGTGATTGCATGTCTTTTCTTTTCACAAACCATACATGGATCCACTAGAGTCATTGCATGTGTGTTCTTTTCATGAACCACAACTAGAGTCATTGCATGTGTGTTCTTCTAAACAAACCACACATGGATCCACCTAGTGTGATTGCATGTCTATTCTTTTCACAAACCACACATGGATCCACCTAGTGTGATTGCATGTCGGTTCTTTTCACAAACCACACATGGATCCACCAGTGTCATTGGATGTGTGTTATTCTCATGAACCACAGTCAGTGTCATTGCATGTCTGTTCTTCTCACAAACCACATTAGTATCCAACAGTATCATTGCATGTCTATTCTTCTCACAAACCACACATGGATCCACCAGTGTCACTGGATGTGTGTTCTTCTCATGAGCCACACATGGATCCACCAGTGTCATTGCATGTCTGTTCTTTTTCATGAACCACAGCTAGAGTCATTGCAGGTATGTTCCTTCCACAAACTACATATGGATCCAACAGTGTCATTGCATGTCTGTTCTTTTCATGGACCACACCTAGTGTCATTGCATGTATGTTCCTCTAAAAAAACCACACATGGATCCACCTAGTGTGATTGCATGTAGTTTCTTCTCACAAACCACACATGGATCCATCGGTGTCATTGCATGTGTGTTCTTTTCATGAACCACAACTAGAGTCATTGCATGTCTGTTCTTCTAAACAAACCACACATGGGTCCACACCCAGTGTCATTGCATGTTTGTTCCTCTAAACAAACCACACATGGATCCACCTAGTGTGATTGCATGTCTGTTCTTTTAACAAACCACAAATGGATCCACCAATGTCATTGCATGTGTGTTCTTTTCATGAACCACAACTAGAGTCATTGCATGTGTGTTCTTCTAAACAAACCACACATGGATCCACCTAGTGTGATTGTATGACAATTCGTTTCACAAACCACACATGGATCCACCAGTGTCATTGCATGTGTGTTCTTTTCATGAACCACAACTTGAGTCATTGCATGTGTGTTCCTCTAAACAAACCACACATGGATCCACCCAGTGTCAATGCATGTCTGTTCCTCTAAACAAACTACACATGGATCCACCTAGTGTGATTGCATGTCTGTTCTTTTCACAAACCACACATGGATCCACCAGTGTCATTGCATGTTTGTTCTTCTCATGAACCACAGCCAGTGTCATTGCATGTATGTTCTTCTCACAAACCACACATGGATCCACCAGTGTCATTGCATGTGTGTTCTTTTCATGAACCACAACTAGAGTCATTGCATGTCTGTTCTTGTAAACAAACCACACATGGGTCCACACCCAGTGTCATTGCATGTCTGTTCCTCTAAACAAACCACACATGGATCCACCAGTGTCATTGCATGTGTGTTCTTCTCATGAACCACAGCCAGTGTCATTGCATGTATGTTCTTCTCACAAACCAAGCATAGATCCACCAGTGTCATTGCATGTGTGTTCTTCTCATGAACCACAGCCAGTGTGATTGCATGTCTGTTCTTCTAAACAAACCACACATGGGTCCACACCGAGTGTCATTGCATGTATGTTCCTCTAAACAAACCACACATGGATCCACCTAGTGTGATTGCATGTCTGTTCTTTTCATGAACCACACATGGATCCACCAGTATCATTGCATGTGTGTTCTTTTCATGAACCACAACTAGAGTCATTGCATGTGTGTTCTTCTAAACAAACCACACATGGATCCACCTAGTGTGTGCATGTCTGTTCTTTCACAAACCACACAAGGATCCACCTAGTGTGATTGCATGTCTGTTCTTTTCACAAACCACACATGGATCCACCAGTGGCATTGCATCTCTGTTCTTCTCACAAACCACACATGGATCCACCGGTGTCATTGGAGGTGTGTTCTTCTCATGAACCAAACATGGATCCACCATTGTCATTGCATGTTTGTTCTTTTCATGAACCACACCTAGATTCATTGCATGTCTGTTCCTTCCACAAACCACATATGGATCCACCAGTGTCATTGTATGTCTGTTCTTTTCATGAACCACACCTAGTGTCATTGCATGTCTATTCCTCTAAACAAACCACACATGGATCCACCTAGTGTGATTACATGTCTGTTCTTTTCACAAACCACACATGGATCCACTAGTGTCATTGCATGTGTGTTCTTTTCATGAACCACAACTAGAGTCATTGCATGTCGGTTCTTATAAACAAACCACACATGGGTCCACACCTAGTGTCATTGCATGTCTGTTCCTCTAAACAAACCACACATGGATCCACCTAGTGTGATTGCATTTCTGTTCTTTTCACAAACCACACATGGATCCACAAGTGTCATTGCATGTGTGTTCTTTTCATGAACCACAACTAGAGTCATTACATGTGTGTTCTTCTAAACAAACCACACATGGATCCACCCAGTGTCATTGCATGTATGTTCCTCTAAACAAACCACACATGGATCCGCCTAGTGTGATTGCATGTCTGTTCTTTTCACAAACCACACATGGATCCACCAGTGTCATTGCATGTGTGTTCTTCTCATGAACCACAAATAGAGTCATTGCATGTCTGTTCTTCTATAAAAACCACACATGGGTCCACACCCAGTGTCATTGCATGTTTGTTCCTCTAAACAAACCACACACGGATCCACCTAGTGTGATTACATGTCTGTTCTTTTCACAAACCACACATGGATCCACCAGTGTCATTGCATGTGTGTTCTTTTGATGAACCACAACTAGAGTCATTGCATCTGTGTTCTTCTAAACAAACCACACAAGGATCCACCCAGTGGCATTGCATGTATGTTCCTCTAAACAAACCACACATGTATCCACCTAGTGTGATTGCATGTCTATTCTTTTCACAAACCACACATGGATCCACCAGTGTCATTGCATGTGTGTTCTTCTCATAAACCACAGCCAGTGTCATTGCATGTAGTTTCTTCTCACAAACCACACATGGATCCACCAGTGTCATTGCATGTGTGTTCTTTTCATGAACCACAACTAGAGTCATTGCATGTCTGTTCTTCTAAACAAACCACACATGGGTCCACACCCAGTGTCATTGCATGTTTGTTCCTCTAAACAAACCACACATGGATCCACCTAGTGTGATTGCATGTCTGTTCTTTTAACAAACCACAAATGGATCCACCAATGTCATTGCATGTGTGTTCTTTTCATGAACCACAACTAGAGTCATTGCATGTGTGTTCTTCTAAACAAACCACACATGGATCCACCTAGTGTGATTGTATGACTATTCGTTTCACAAACCACACATGGATCCACCAGTGTCATTGCATGTGTGTTCTTTTCATGAACCACAACTTGATTCATTGCATGTGTGTTCCTCTAAACAAACCACACATGGATCCACCCAGTGTCAATGCATGTCTGTTCCTCTAAACAAACTACACATGGATCCACCTAGTGTGATTGCATGTCTGTTCTTTTCACAAACCACACATGGATCCACCAGTGTCATTGCATGTTTGTTCTTCTCATGAACCACAGCCAGTGTCATTGCATGTATGTTCTTCTCACAAACCACACATGGATCCACCAGTGTCATTGCATGTGTGTTCTTTTCATGAACCACAACTAGAGTCATTGCATGTCTGTTCTTGTAAACAAACCACACATGGGTCCACACCCAGTGTCATTGCATGTCTGTTCCTCTAAACAAACCACACATGGATCCACCTAGTGTGATTGCATGTCTGTTCTTTTCACAAACCAAACATGGATCCACCAGTGTCATTGCATGTGTGTTCTTCTCATGAACCACAGCCAGTGTCATTGCATGTATGTTCTTCTCACAAACCAAGCATGGATCCACCAGTGTCATTGCATGTGTGTTCTTCTCATGAACCACAGCCAGTGTGATTGCATGTCTGTTCTTCTAAACAAACCACACATGGGTCCACACCGAGTGTCATTGCATGTATGTTCCTCTAAACAAACCACACATGGATCCACCTAGTGTGATTGCATGTATGTTCTTTTCATGAACCACACATGGATCCACCAGTATCATTGCATGTGTGTTCTTCTCAAGAACCACTCATGGATCCACCCAGTGTCATTGTATGTCTATTCTTCTCACAAACTACATAAGTATCCACTAGTGTCATTGAATGTCTATTCTTCTCACAAACACATGGATCCACAAGTGTCATTGGATGTGTGTTCTTCTCATGAACCACAGCTAGAGTCATTGCATGTTTGTTCCTTCCACAAACCACATATGGATCCACTAGTGTCATTGCATGTCTGTTCTTTTCATGAACCACACCCACTTTCATTACATGTTTGTTCCTCTAAACAAACCACACATGGATCCACCTAGTGTGATTGCATGTCTGTTCTTTTCACCAACCACACATGGATCCACCAGTGTCATTGCTTGTGTGTTCTTTTCATGAACCACAACTAGAGTCATTGCATGTCTGTTCTTCTAAACAAACCACACATGGATCCACCCCCAGTGTCATTGCATGTCTTTTTCTCTAAACAAACCACACATGGATCCACCTAGTGTTATTGCATGTCTGTTCTTTTCAGAAACCACACATGGATCCACCAGTGTCATTGCATGTGTGTTATTTTCATGAACCACAACTAGAGTCATTGCATGTCTGTTCTTCTAAACGAACAACAATGGGTGCACACCAAGTGTGATTGCAAGCATGTTCCTCTAAACAAACCACACATGGATCCACTTAGTGTGATTGCATGTCTATTCTTTTCACAAACCACACATGGATCGATAAGTGTCATTGCATGTGTGTTCTTTTCATGAACCACAACTAGAGTCAATGCATGTGTGTTCTTATAAACAAACCACAAATGGATCCACCCAGTGTCATTGCATGTCTGTTCTTTCACAAACCACACATGGATCCACCTAGTGTGATTGCACGTGTGTTCTTTTCACAAACCACACATGGATCCACCAGTGTCATTGCGTGTCTGTTCCTTCCACAAACGACATATGGATCCACCAGTGTCATTGCATGTCTGTTCTTTTCATGAACCACACACAGTGTCATTGCATCTCTATTCCTCTAAACAAACCACACATGGATCCACCTAGTGTGATTGCATGTCTGTTCTTTTCATGAACCACACATGGATCCACCAGTGTCATTGCATATGTGTTCTTTTCATTAACCACAACTAGATTCATTGCATGCCTGTTCTTTTAAACAAACCACACATGGGTCCACACCCAGTGTCATTGCATGTTTGTTCCTCTAAACAAACCACACATGGATCCACCTAGTGTGATTGCATGTCTGTTCTTTTCACAAACCACACATGGATCCACCAGTGTCATTGCATGTGTGTTATTTTCATGAACCACATCTAGAGTCATTGCATGTGTGTTCTTCTAAACAAACCACACATGGATCCACCTAGTGTGTGCATGTCTGTTCTTTCACAAACCACACAAGGATCCACCTAGTGTGATTGCATGTCTGTTCTTTTCACAAACCACACATGGATCCACCAGTGGCATTGCATGTGTGTTCTTCTCACAAACCACACATGGATCCACCGGTGTCATTGGAGGTGTGTTCTTCACATGAACCAAACATGGATCCACCATTGTCATTGCATGTTTGTTCTTTTCATGAACCACACCTAGATTCATTGCATGTCTGTTCCTTCCACAAACCACATATGGATCCACTAGTGTGATTGCATGTCTATTCTTTTCATGAACCACACCTAGTATCATTGCATGGCTATTCCTCTAAACAACCACACATGGATCCACCTAGTGTGATTACATGTCTGTTCTTTTCACAAAACCACACATGGATCCACTAGTGTCATTGCATGTGTGTTCTTTTCATGAACCACAACTAGAGTCATTGCATGTCGGTTCTTATAAACAAACCACACATGGGTCCACACCCAGTGTCATTGCATGTCTGTTCCTCTAAACAAACCACCATGGATCCACCTAGTGTGATTGCATTTCTGTTCTTTTCACAAACCACACATGGATCCACAAGTGTCATTGCATGTGTGTTCTTTTCATGAACCACAACTAGAGTCATTACATGTGTGTTCTTCTAAACAAACCACACATGGATCCACCCAGTGTCATTGCATGTATGTTCC